>VZRO01006249.1:2406099-2517927 GCA_013397915.1 Daphoenositta chrysoptera
GCCCGAGCCCGGCCGGTGCCGGCACTTCGGCTGCGCCGCGGGGCTCCGTCTAGGGGGGGACGGCGGCTACTGCAGCGCCCATCCCGCCGGACGGGCGGGAGCACGGCCCCGGCGCCGGCTCCGCGCTGTGGGCGCAGCCCCTTCGGCGATGGCTGCCGGGGCCGAGCCCCGGGCTCCTGGCCCGGCCTGCAGCAGGGGCTCAGAACAGCTGGCCATCGCGTTTGTGTTCAGGAAGGCGACGAACACAATTTTAGGTTGAAGGGGGCATCAGCGTGCTACGGGCGCGGCTGCCAGGTGGAAGTGAAGTGGTTTTGGACGGCTGAAAGGATGACGAGACCTTCCGCGACCAGGTGTGTGGCAGTGCACACACAGGGCTGAGTAGTGTGAGTGTAGACAGGAGCTACAGCAAAAGCGAGAGCGGCTGCTAGGGATTGTCTTAAAACAATACAAGATTTCTCTCTGAGAAACAGTTTAGGAAAGAAAGCATTCAAAACGAGCATAGTGTCATCAGTTTATTTAGATATCATTTGCGTTGACGAAGTGCCAGAGACAGACCCACATGTGCAAAGGTGACCTCAGCAGTGACACATTGATCTTTTAGGCCCTTGCGGGCCCCCTGTCATATGTGTGTCCTTCACTTTCAAAATAGCTCAGCATCTAGCTTCTTTGTAAAACAAAGGTGGGACAAGAGCCCCACAGGTCAGTGTTGTAAGAGTTTCACAATCATTCAGTAAGTCACAAAGTCCCCTCTGAAACTATCTGGGAAGAGAAGAGAATTGTATCTCACCCAAGCTTTCTGCTGTGGTTTGGTGAACAGGAATAGCAGTGCCAGCATATGGAAGTTGTTTGACTGTGGTGACTGGGAACTGCAGTTCCTGGCACCTCTGGCTGCTCAGGTTGGTGCTGCCCTTCCGTTGCTATTGAACCAGGTGCTCCCAGACTGGGAGCTACTCGACTTAGGAAGCTGGGGTTCCTCAAAAACTGACCTGCAAGCAGCAAGTGATCTGTCCTCGACTGGGCTGTTGATCCAGGCTTGCTCTGCCCAGAACAAACAGGGTGGTTCCAGGAGGGTACAGACATGTACAAGGGGTAAGATGGACCGTAAGATGAAAGATATCTTGCCTTTTCCTCATTCAGAATTGGGAAGAGAATTTTTTTAACAGCATCAAGCAATGCCATAGTCTTTGCTTTAATACATGTGCAAAGGACATTAAGTTCCAGTTCTTACCACTGGTCAGGGGATTCACACCCACTTCTCTTGGGAGATGCCTCTGCTGCCAAACTAGCAGTTGTTATCCAGGCCTTTCATTCTTACCTCTTGTACTGAAGCTATGGCAAAGCATGATTAATAACTCATTGTGTTAGAAAATGCAACCACAGGTCTGATCCTGGCCCTGCAGTTTTGCGGTTGAAGCACTGTGTTAAAAGAGGAAGATTCCAAGTCCAGAGACGTTTATGGGGTTTGTTTAATACAACAGTCCTATAACATAATAACATCTGAGACTATGACAAACTGGTTTGTGTTAACCAAGTAGTAGTGAGAGCTGAACATGTAAAATACCACATAGAAAAACCAGAGAAAATAATTTACAGCTCCCTCATTATATGTATAAATAAACTTGGATAATAATATATCCATAGATTTATTATGTATTCTAGGTTTATATCTGCCTGGGCTTTCTCTATGCTAGATAAAGTTTTTTAGATCTTCACATGATAAGTAGTTTAGTTTCACGGGGACTAAGATCAAACACAGTACACTGCCAGTAAGACCAAATTTAGGCAAAAGCAGCCAAAGTAATTTTCAATCAGAAAGCTTGTGAGGATGTGGGTGGGGCTGAAAAGACAGGAGACGGGTGCAAGTGGAGTTTCCACAGTGTCTAGAGCTGGCCTTGGATCTGTGAAAGCACAAGGTTGTCTGTAACTTGTGTGTATAATAAATATTTTGAATTGTCCTAATCACTCAAATACAAATAAATAGCATAATAAATGGTCAGTGGTATTTTGATTTCTCTCTTATTAAAAAAAAAAAAAAGGTCTGTCTTTTAGTAACGATTATTCTCAGTTTCTTTGGAGGATTTCAGGGGCTATTATACTTATTCTGTACTGCTAGTAGTAGTTCAATCACCCAGAGAAATTAGTTTTAAAGTATCCAAGACTGGTATCTTATGAAGCATGAATCTTAAATTTAGCTCAGCAACAATATAGAAATTGGCTGTATTTTTTATACGTCTGTTAGGAAACATCTACTTTTAAAACTATGTATCATTTCATCAATGCCCATGTTCTTCACTTTTTTGTTTATGCTGTATTACCACGCTTCCCAATTCTGTCCAATCTCCTTAAAAAGCCTGGAAAAGCAGGTCTGGCTTGAGGACACTCAGTACAGATTCCTGAATTCTTACCATTTGTTCTGACATAATATCCAGGGATGCCTACACCTACCCTTTTCTCTGTACATGCAGTTGCTTCTTCATGCCTTTCCAAACAGTGTCGTGAAAGTCCAGTCCTTCCTGAGCATGATGCTCTGGAGCCAAGTGATGAAGACAAAAGGATGTCTGAGTCTGGTTTTGCTCTCTGTTTACATTAGTGTATAATGCAGTGTTTATCAGGAGGGTGTCAAATAGGATTCCAACAGCTCAGTTCATGATAATTCATCTGAAAGAGGTTCCTTCACTGCTAAGTGTCTAAAGAAAGTGCTGATTGTAAATTCTGCCAGACTTGCTGTGAGTGCCTACTGTAAGCACTGGCTAAAATCTGAGCTTTTGCAACATATTGTAGCTGTATTGGCAAAGTCTGTCAGCCAAACTCCCATGGCTTAATTTCGCAGGCAGTAGTTGGCTATAGTCAGCAAAAGCAATGTTAATTTATATGTTTCTTAATCAATATAATGAGGTACACATGCTAGGAAAAAAAGGCTTTTCTTTGTCTAGCATATTTTGTGTTGAAAGAAAATACAGTGACATTTTGTTGTTGGGCTTTTTGCTAATACAATAGGGCAAACTGCACTCTTAATTGATACTGTTTTACCTGCAGAGCTTTTAAATGAGGCCTGAAAAAAGGTAGTTTAGTCTGAGTAGTTTAAAATTCCCTATGGTTTGAGGTTAAAGTAAGCATGGATATGTTTCTCTTGAGTGAAAAACTGCTTATACTGATTACAAAAAGAGTTTTTATTTTTCAAAACTGCATGAAAAACTTCAGGAAACTGAGATTTAATCAAGATATTGTTCATATTGTGTGTTCATAACTGCGTTTTAAATCTATCATCTTATTTTCTTGGCTTCTTGTTTGACACAATCATAAAGTCCAAAGCTTGGAAGGGATCTCAGGATCTCCCCAGTCCAATCTCCAGCTCAATGCAGGGTCAGTGAAGAGGGCAAATCTTGCTGGGCTTTACCCAGATGGGTTTCAAAAACTCATGTATGGTGGCTGCACAGCATCTTGGGACAACCTGCTCCACTGCTGCACTGTCCTGTGATGCAAGAGGTTTCCTTTATTCTCCTCTCTGAACTTCTCAGTTCTCATTATGCCCATTGTCTCTCCTTTGTCCACCATGCACTGCTGTGGAGAGCCTGGCTCTGTCTTCTCAATGTCCTACTTGTAGCAAGGGAAGGCTTCTCTGAGGTGCCTCCAAAGCCTCCCCTTCTCATTGCTGAAACAGCCCTGTCCCTCATCATCCTTTTGAGGGGCTCATGATCCAGCTCCTGATCTGAGCATCCTGCTTGTGCTTCACTGGGTCACTCCAGTTTGGCAATATCTCTCTGTATCACTTCATGGGCTTCTTTCCCCCCAGGGCAGGATTTTGCATTTGTCCTGTCAGAATTTCTCACAGTTCCCATCAGCCTGCTCATCCAGCCTGTCTAGGTCCAGCTGGAGGACAGTCCTGCCCTTGAACATATTGACCCTCCAGTTTGGTGTTATCTGCAAACTTGTCAAGAGTACATGGTACCTCCTCCAGGTCATTGATGTAAATATTAAACTGGACAGGTATAAGTTACTGGCCCCCAAGCACAGGGACTATGAATCCATAGGTTTTAGTGATACAACACAACTTTTTCCAATTAATCTCCACTGATTTTATCTAGATGGCAATAAAAAATGGGGGATGTAAAAGGAACATGTTGGTGTTCTGGAAATGAGATAATGATTCAGATGAATATGTGTTTTCCTCTTTCTGTCATGCTTTTAGAAAACTTAAGGGGAAAGAAAGTCCACTGGTAGGGTGTGAAACTTAGGTGATAACCTTTGTAGAGAGTAAATCAGTCTTTTAGGCATTTACTGTGTTTTCCATCAAAATACTTGTTTATAGGATGATAGCAAGTAAAAATTCTGTGCAGGGGGAAGTTAATTCTTCTTCCTTCCTTCCTTCACCTTCTTAATAGTCTTTATTCATGTAAGGAATAAGGAATAGCTGAAAGAAGAGAAACCCTCTTTTAATCTAAATTTCCATCATAAGTAGAATTGCAGAAAAAAAGTACCAAGACACACGATTGCTTGCCACGAAAAGAAACCACACTAATAAAATGCATATTCCAACCATGATCAGACTTGTACCAAGAGCTGGGAATGCACAGTGCTTGCTGTATGTAAAAGTAAAAACAATATTTAATAGCAGCTCTGTTCTTAGCCTCTGAATATGTGGAAAAATTTAGTTTGTGGGTTGTCTGGGTTACTTCCTTTAAAGCTACAGAGCAAAGCTCCCCCAGATACTTTATATGAAAGCAGAATAATTACCTAACCAATAAATATCTGTGGAAACAGAGAATTTTCTCCAAGGAACTAATCTCCAAGGAATCAATGTGAACGTGCATGCAGGATAAGAAGGCACAGGCAAAGCAAGAAAGAAAAAATGAAGAAACACTGCCACAGCCTGAGGTCTCTTGCTCTCTCTGTTACTTCTAAGTCATCCATCATGTCATTATCTACAGCTAATATAAAACAAAGACCTATCTGTCCATGTAATGAATACTATGACTTTCTAATTCTCTGGGGAAGGTGTAAATTGTGGTATTTTGCTTGCTTTTTTCCTGAAGAAAGGAAATGGAGGAGTGTAGAAATGAAGGGTTTGCTTCAACTGATATATTCACTGCTCTTTTTTTGTAATGTAAGAAACATCAAAGCTGGTGTCCAGGCCTGTTTCCAGCAGTACACAGGTTGTCCTGCATCCTAGATGCTACATTATCCAAGAGAACTCCAAATGAACAGTGAAAAACATCAATCAATTTTATAGTACATGTGTGTACTATATATGTATATATTTTTTTAATGTATATATATATATGTGTATATATATTATTTTATGAATGTGCTAGTGTTGCCCTCTGGATCTTAATTGAATCCCATCCTTAGTCTGTGAAGGGTTTATTGAAGACTGTGACTAGGCACATATTGCAAAGCTGGAATCCAGAGCCCGAGACCACTCCCTGCACCTCTTAGTCCACATTGTTCTCCATTTCATTCTGCCAATAGGACAAGTTTGGTGTCTGGTGAAGCTTCTGCCTACAATGCTATTGTCTAAAGTGTCCCAAAGGTTTAGACACTTTAAACAAGGCTTTCTTGGTTGCTTTTCCGTGTTCAGACCCCTAAATTCTAACTCATCATAGACCTAACCGGTTCATTTCTCCAAGTATTTTACATTTTATTACTCAGAGCTTGTATTCATTGTCTACCCATGTTTCACCAGCATTTTTCTGCAACTTGTTTTCTGCAACTTGTTTTCTGCAACTTATTATTGCTGTTCACCTCAAGTTCTTTTTTCTCTCAGATTTAGGTGGAAAGTAGAACACAGAAGCTGGAACAGACGCCATGCTTGATTATTTGTGTACTTAAATTCACTTTACACTGAAACAGAAGTGCTACCATGGAAAAGACAACAGACAATAATTTGCTCAAGGTCACAGTGTATAAAGGACAATACTTAAATTTCTTGGGCTAGTCAAAGAATGTAAACAAAGCCAGGCAGTAACTTTGTTTGTTGTTTTCATAAGTCTGCTAGTTCCAGGAACAGCAGCATCCTTTAATTTATGATTCAGCTTAAGGTCTCTAGTTGACAGATCTTTGGTGTTTGTGACAACAGGGGATTTGAGATGGACAGACAAATAACATACGTGCTGTTGCCATCTCTACATAACAGGTGTGCTTCTGTTCAGGACAACATGAACCTTTTCCTGGACAGCTTGGGTTTTTACAACAATTCACCATTTTGAGAAAATTACAATATCAGTAGAGGAAAATCCTGAGTTGTATTATTTTGTCTTGCAAATACATGGCAGTTCCTTTGAAAGCAGAATATTTTTATGTACGTGGAAGTTCCTAAGATGACAGAAGGTGTCACTTTGACTATTCAGAAAGACTGTGTTTGTTCACATGCTTCCCAGTTCTACTCTGTATCACACATCTAATCAGGTGTAAAAATCAGACCCACAAGTCTGTAGTTCCCTAGTTTCCCTTATAGAGCCTGTTTTGCAGATGTGATTACACTGATAATTCTCCTGTCAGTAACATTAATGGAGCCATAACCACCTTACATTCATAATACAGACCTCTGGACCCTTTTGTTCTGACGTGACAAGTTCTGCTTGTCCATGAGGCTCTCCCATAGACTTTCCCTTCCATTCATAGAAAGTGTTTTGGCTGTCCATCCACACAATCTGTGGTCCTTTAGCTTTCAGTCACTGCCTGGGTGAAATTGCTGCATATAATTTCAATCTCTTCATCCTCCATACTTGTACTTTGATGATTCTTAGTGCTCATAACTGTACTGATGGCAACAGGGACTCAGGACAGCTGACACAGAAATGGCCTCAAGAGTCATCCAGTTTGGGGAGTCACCAGCCTTTCTGGTTAATGGAGTTGCATAACAATATTTCAGCTTGGATGAAAGCCATGCAATGCATACCTCATATCTTGGGGAGGCCAAAGAGCAGGAGTCCTGTGAACAACAGTGTTCTTACACAATTCCTGAGCTCCATTATGGGATGTGGGGCAAGCTAAATATAAAGCTGGGTTCCGGAAAAATAGGTGACTTCACTCTAAACAGGATCTGATGATGACTTCTTTTCATCGGTGGAGACTCAAATTGAGCAGTAGCTCCTACATGAGAACAACCCACCTGCTCATCATGTGCTTGACATGCTTGACATGTCATTATTTTGCCATGGTAACCCCATTAGAATTACTGAGAAGTTGAATACAGCCAAAAGCTATGAGTTAACTACTCATGGTGTAGTTCATTCATGTATCCCAAAGCAGGATTTACTGTCCTTTCCTGATTCTTGATATTTTCTTGACTAACTTTCTAAATGTCTCAGTGGAAAAGACTCCCTTGCCTACTAAAGCCACCTATGTCAGATATGCACAAGTTTAGTATTAGAATGCTTTCCATAATGCCTAATTCCTAATTTTTTGCTACAATTTAAATTCAACAATTCTTCTATCACATTGAAATTGGTGATCATGTTATGCTCTTGTGTGTTTGAAAATAATTGCCATGTACTCGATAGTTTTTCCTTTCTCTTAGGCCAAATGATCTCTATTTTTAAAATCTTTCGTTATAGATCACGTTCTCTTTGCTTCTAATCATATACACTGTTTTGGGCTTTCTGCAGTTGCCCCATGTCTTTTCCAATGTATAATGCCCTAAATGGACCAAGTTCTCTACATGACATTCTAATAGTGATCAGAAAAGAAAGGCTTGAAGGCTAAACTGCTGTTTATAAATCAGAGCATTAAATTTGATTATTTCCACATAAGTGAAGAACATCATGTAGAATTTAATCCATTTTTCATTCCACCACTGCAGTTTCTCAAGCTAGTTCTGAATTTGAATTATGTCTTGCAACACATTAATGTTTGCACTTCTTTTCAACTTTGTCTCATCTGCAAGCTTATTAAGTCTGTTGTCCAGATTGTTAAGAAAAGGTTGAATAAAGTCAGAACAAAGACAGGTCCTGTAATTTTGTGATATGACAGTATCAAAATAAAGAAAATGGGTTTTAAAAGATACACATTAGCAAATTAGTTTTTATGCTATTACTTTTCATTTAAAGGGTTTGCAAAGAGTTTAATTGATTCTAGATATGCTTTGGATTTGGTCCTTTTTTTTTTTTTCTGTGAGTTGAAGTTAGATAGATAAGTTTATTATTTCCAGCCTCCTCTTCCTCTGCTTTGCCCCCTCTTGTTATATAAGGCAGCTCTTATTTTTGTCCTTTGCCAGACTTACATCTTTTAGCCATTTTTGACAGATTCTAAAGCAATTGCTAATCTGAAGAATTCACCTCATTCTTCAAATATCCCAGGCCAAAGTCTGTCTGGTCTGGCTGACTTGAGAACATTCCATAATGCTCTCCTGTCCTATTTCCTCCCTGTTTTACATTGAGTACTTCACATTTTTTCATGAATGTTAATTATGCAAGTGAGCTGTCTCCAGCTTTTTTTGTCACAAGCAAAAAAAAGGTTTTAATTATTCCAGTCTTCTTGGGATCATCAGCTATGTCATCTCCTTGCCTCCAGTCTCACAAATAGGGAGGAAAATTAATCATAATTTTCTTTTCTCTTTGTTATTTTTAATGCAGGTTTCCTTCTGAAGAGTTTTCTAGTGCTATGTTTGGTTTATGCCTTAGTTTTCTGATTGGAATATACACATGCGCTGTTATTTTATTTGTTGTAGAATCTGATCTGATTTCCACTTTTCAGATGGAACTTTGTGAGTCTGAGATCAAATAAAAGTTCCTGGCTTAACTAAACTAATCTCTCTCTCATTACTTTTCCCCTCTGTTAAGAGTAGCTTACGTTTTCTGCTACAACTTAATTACTTTTTCCTTTGACTTTTTTATTGACTTGAATTGGTGAAAGTTGCCTACTTCAAGTCCATTATTTTCTCCTTTTTCTCTATTTCCTTCCTTAAGATTGTATACTCTATAATTTCAGTCACTGTCTCCAAGTCACCTTTCATCATTCTTTTCTCAAACAGCTACTTTTCACTGGTAAGAAAAAAATCCAGAACAGCCTCTCTTCTCTACGTTTTTAACATAGAAATAGAAATGGTGACCAATGATTTTCATAATAGAGCTTGCTAATTGATCTGTGTCCTGATGTTTCCTTTCCTACCCATTCTTTGGATAGTTAAACTCTATTGTGACTCTCTGCTTCTGTGCCTTGGGTGTTGAATGATTTGTTGTGTTATTCAAAATAAAGGCTTCTTCTACATATTCTCTGTTGATGGGATTTGGTTTGATGATGGCAGCAGCTGAGTCCTCCTCTTCTTTCACCATTATCCACAGGCTTTTGATGAGTCCAACTTTCTCCTTGGTCTGGAGTTCAGCACCAGTACAGGGCTATGTCCTTTAATGTTAGACTGCCCTACTCTGCTAGTTATCTTACTCATAACTCTGTTTTACAAACAAGGCCTTTTTTTGTGGTCATGTTTTAGGTATCTTTAGTCCTCTTGTTGATTTCTTGTATCTCCTCATTATTTGAACTTGGCTTGTCATATTCCTCCCCAATGCACACAATTTCTTAAATTAAATTTGTTCAAATTTGATTTATGTACCTGAAATATTCACATACAAACAGTCACACAGAAGGATACATACAGAGTGAAGACATGGTATATAAAATTAAATCTAAGCATGTAACTTTTCCCCTGTTCTTTTTTTCTTTCTTCAAAGATTTTTTACAAGATTTTTATGTTACTGACTGTCAGAAAGAACAAACCAATAAGCAGGGACATAAAGGTCTTTTATCAAAATTCTAAGTTATATTGTGCTTTTATTTTTCATTGTTTACTTGAGTCTAGTGCAGTTTAGACAGCAGCATTAAAGTCATTTGCAATTACAATATTTAAATGGCTTCAAACAATGGCAGTAACATTTGCTTAATGTTATTTGGTTGTTTTATTTTTAATCACAATTGTAGCCCCTAAGTGTAGCACCAACAGATGTGTCCTTTCCAGTTGCCTTTGACTGTACTTGATTACATTCCATCCATCCTGACACTTGTAAACAGATGCTTGGATATCCAGCCAGCCCAAACCCTTGACACAGGCCACATCTAGAAATAGCCCATAAGGAAATAATCCCATAAAAGAGTTGACACAGCCAAGAGGAGGTCCCTGTTATGTTGTGCTACTTGTTGTTTAACAGGAACTCTAATGACTTTGACCCCAGTAGTCATGGTCTAGTAAGCAACTGTCCCAAAACTGCTGTTTCCCATTTTCATAAATTTAATCTTTAATTTTTATAATTTTGAATTAGTGCTTTTCAGCTATAACTCCCAGTGCAGACTCTGGCCTGACACGATGAGGAGGCGAGCAGCCAGGGCTGTGGACTCAGGGTCGAAGGTCTGTTTGTCTCTGCCCTCACTCTCAGATCAATCCATGCCTGGTCAAACCCTCTCCGTAAGAGAAGCACTGGGGTATTCCTGTTGCATCCTAGAAATTTAATTTAAAATATTAAACAAATCACTAACTTTACCAAGAAGAGGGAAACGTGAGGGAAGTTTGTAATTCTGAAGATCTCATAAGAAAGTATAGTTTCAGTTACTTGTGGAGCACAGACACTGTTTATGTCACCCTACAGAAGTGGCAGCTCACAGCAGCCTACAGGACTGGAACCTTCAAGCCCCATCCATTCACCTGCAGTGGAGAAATAGCTGGGAAGGATGGGCTGGATCAGGCAGAGCAAGGATTACAACAGTAGGATTACTGTCTTTAATATATACATATTTCAGTGGTTTCAACAAAATATTGTCATGACTGTATATCTACTTGTGTATTGGGACTGCCTCATTTATTTTTTTATTGACACCTGATGATTTTAAGGAAGTGTAGAAACAGCAAAACCTGAACAGAGTGGGAAGTTTTGAATAACTGCTCAAAAGGGAAACAGAGGCATCTCCAACATATAGTATCACATAAAGAGCCTACATACATCCTGACAGCAAGGAATCATGAGACACAGGTATACACCATTGACTCCAAACTGCTTAATCATGTAGGCAGAGAGGGAGGTTTGAGGTTCTTCAACATAGCCCCTGCAGCTTATATACAGGTGCCCACAATTCCCAGCTCTTTTGGCATCTAAACATCTCAAACTCTCTCAGAGCCCATTTTAAGCAATGCGTAATTGAAATAGGAACAACAAAACTCAGCTTTTCTAGAGGTTATCAGTATTCATTGCACTTCCTGCTTAAATACGTTCATGGACAGAAAAAATCATTTCTGTCATGAGTTAAAATTTTCTTTTACCTGAAATTAATCACTTCCTTCCCAGTTCTTTCCCTAGGTATATTGATAGTTACATTATTGCCTCTTTGCTTTGACTTCAATTTTAGCAAATGGTTTTAGTCACCTCTCAGGTAGGAGACCGATACAATCAATAGTCATTTCTAGTAAGAATGGAGATTCACCTGGTGCTGTGTACTTCATTTGCCTAATAATCCTGCTGCTGACCTCCCCTAAAAGGAGAATTTCCAGTTCAATGCAAATATTTTTTTTAACTCCTTTTTTGTTTGCTTTGTCTTGATTTGGACCAAAAGCAGAACATTTCGAAATTTCCAGTGAACTGAGCTTCTAAGAATGTAATTCAAAAGCTGCCCACTTGAAGATCAGTTGTCACCTTAGTTCTGCTACTCAAGGTTCTAAGCCTGTGACTTTGGTTGGAGCAGTGAAATACAAGTATTTGGCTCCCATAATTGGATCTGTCTGCTCTGGAGTCACAAAATCTGAAATCCCCATCAATCCTGGCATGGTCCACTCGCTGAACCTAGTGTGAGCAAAGTGCTTTGTTCCCGGGAAGCTCCCAGCAATCCAGCCCCACCTTGGGTTCTGCTGAGGTTTCTCAGAGACTACAAGGTCCAGATCACATGTTTTGATGGATGAGACACACTGTTCTGTGAATTGTCTTTTTGTGTCATTAATACTGCCTTATCTCTGTGCAAAGTCCCTTGTCTGATACATCTTTCTGCCCGCGGTCCCTTCTTTAGAGCAAGCCACAGTCACTACAGTGCTGCTGGAGCTGGGGATTGCTGTCAGAAGAGAGGCTACTGCTACAGGGAAAGATGAGAAACCTTGCCACCCTGAGGAGTGGGACAGGCAGTGCCAGGAGGAGTACATGTACATATGTACCATGATTCCCCAGGAATTGCTGACAAAGCTGGATCCAGCCATCACGTGTATTCCTCTTGTACTAAATCCCATCTTCTCTCTTTTAGTGAAAGTAATTTCAATGTAACAAAAAAAATGAATCAGGACCAGGCAATGAGATTGCTCTCTGGGCCCCGTATCACCCCCATCACTTAACACACTCTTTGGCATAGTTTTGACCTGAGTCAGCAAGTCCTGAATAATGCCAGGGGGATAGTGCTGGCTGGGAACTGTTTTCAGAAGAAAGTACAGAGATGACTAAACTACTGGAGCTGGGCCCTTGCTCTTAGACTGTCCTCCAGCACTGTCCCAGCAGTGTCTGAATCCCTGGGTACACGGTACATGGTACACGTCAGGGGTATGCAGCACATTTTTGCAGTTTCACGCTATGAAAACACTGGTCTGGCAGACTGAAACCTGAGCCTTCACATAATTTTAGCTACAGAAATAATCATTATACTATACAAGTGCTGGATGGGGGCCCAGAGGAGAACATGGCCAAAAGCTATGTAGTGTGGGCATTGCCCATCAGTGACTGCTTCTGTTTCACTTAGTAGTACAGATGCAGACATGGTCATCTGACTACTCGAGCTGTCTCTAATTAATTTCCATCACTTAAAACCTGTAGCATGAAAAAAGGGGTTTTTTTGCTCATACTCCATCCAAACATCTACCAGTTTTCTGTTTATGTAACTCAACCAGAAACTCTCTTAGAGTCAATGAATTCAGCTTTTAAATGGTGCTAAGTGTAAAATCCTGGGAGTTTTCCTCCCATCTAGTGGACTCCAACCACAGCCTCCCCTCCCCTCACCTCATCCAGTCACAGCTGTTGGAGATCGCAGTTCAGAAATACAGAGTTGGAATTAAAATTACTAGAGCAGCTATGCTCATTGTCTCAAATGTCCCTTTCAGTTGCTGCTTCATACATCAAGCCTCACTTTCTGGAGTATCTTCTATGTAAAAGAAAAACATTAATATTTATATATATTAATATTCTTTCCAAATCTTTGCCAGCCATTTCAGATCCCACCTCCTTCCTTGCCTGCTTTCAGTTGCATAGCTCTGCTTCAGTTCAGGTTAATGTTTTCAGAGGCTGAGGCTCCTTATGATCATTCTCAACACACTTTTGTAACAAAACTATAAATTTCAAAGATTTTCTGGAGGAAGACTATCTTATCTAGTGACTGATTCAGTTATTTGCTTCTGCACCCATGACTGCAGTACCTTGGACTCACAGGCTTTTCTGTTATAGGAAGTCAATTAACTCTTTCCCTATTGTATGGTGGGGGAAACTATCTTCCCTTCTCCACTCTCAGGATTTATTTATTGTCTTGAAAATTTTATATATATATCCAAAAGATCCATTGGAATAAGTATGCTAGAGGAAAGGAGACAGGGAAGATATTTGTCACAAACAAAAGTTTAATGCTATTCTGAATTGACTTGTTATTTTACATAATTAAAATAAAATCTGTAAATTTTTAATGCTAGGAGATGGTTACTGTTCTGAACTCTGCAGTTTAAAATATTGGCTGTTCCTTATCTGCCAATTTCAAATAAAGGCCATACCACAGGGCCAGGCCATTGATGTACTCATGAGAGCTTTGCTATCCACAGCAGCTGCAACAATAAATGAAGCACCTGAATCCAGGCAGAACAGCCACTACACAGAGGTATTACACTGAGCACTGAGACAGTTATCTAATGAGATAAATAATTAGATGCATCCTTGCACGCCAACATTTGAGCTCCCTTTCCACAGCCTACAGGGTCTGGTCTGAGAGCACCAACTCCAAGAATGTGCTTGGTGTCTGATAATCAAAGTGGGGCTGAGAGCTGTGGCGAGCTCTGAAATCACAGGGCTGTGGGACTAGAAGGAAAAGAAACAAAACCTTTGTGCTGGTCTCATTTGCATAATATCTATCAAGTCTTCAATTAAATTTGTTCATGAATTATTCAAACAAAAGAACTAAATTTACAAATATACA
The DNA here is from genome assembly GCA_013397915.1 of Daphoenositta chrysoptera. NCBI lineage: Eukaryota > Metazoa > Chordata > Aves > Passeriformes > Daphoenositta > Daphoenositta chrysoptera. The sequence goes on from VZRO01006249.1 coordinate 2,420,230, forward strand.
CAATATTTTGTATAGCAGCCTAATCCCCATCTGTCCCCATTGGGTGGTAATCATCACACTTTTTCCTAGCAAAATGAAGATTGTGATTATTGTTACAAAAGTAAAATTTGAATCCAATGAGAAAATTTGTCATTAAACTAGACAAAAAAGCAACATTGATGTTAAACTGTGCTTTCATTAATAGCAGAATGAGCTAATGAATGCTATTAATTACAGTTCCGCTGCTTATTTTCTGTTGTCATTTTATTCCTAGACCTTGAGGTTTTGTTAAAATAGGAATGATAAACATCTGTAGTGTCCTGGGTCACAGACTGAAATGGCCTCTTTCAAAGCTTGTGAAGCCAATAAAACTGCAAAACCAGGTCTAAAACAAAATCCAGTGCTGGCAAAATAAGCCTGGAGTGTACTCACTTGCTAGTTTTTTACCTAATTACACTTGATTACAAAGATGAGAATGACTTGATTTTTAGTAATAGAAGTAGAGTAGATGCACTGAATCTCATAGTCCTTTCTCCTGTTATAATGGCCCGGATATCTTCGTGTCTCAAAATGGACAAAAGGATCAATTTGCCTCTCAGTAGTGAGGATGATCACTTTTCCTTCATATTTCCTAGGCTCTTTGCAGCATTCAGACATGTGCCACTTTATTCTGTAAGTGTTACATCACTATACTCCAAAGTACAAATTTGATATGATCATTGTCTTTCTTACCATTTTTAATATTAAGCTCTCATTTTTCTTCTCTAGCTCAACCTTTTGTTCTTTCTCCCTCAGAAGGCTGCCAGCTTAGTCTGTGGTTACTACCTCTTCTTGCCTTCTCTAGGGATATAATGGAAGTCCCTCAGGACATTAGATGTGGAAATCTCCTTTTCTGGTATGTCTCTCACTGCTTTTTAAGTCCCTTTTAGAGTATTGAGCCATTCTTCTCCCCATCCCAAAATTGCCTCTTATATTTCCTTATAATCAAAAAAGATTCGTCCAGGTTCCCATAATAACTCCCATAACAATACATTTTGTAATGCCTTGAGCTATTAAGAGCAATGTTTCCATTATTTGTGCACTCTAGCTATTTATTTATTAGTGTCCCATTTATAGGCAGCAGAACAGCTGACTTCCACCTATTACTGTAGGGGTTTCATTCCTTTTTTAAATCAAACTATTATCCTTGAGATGGATGAGGTTCCCCTCTTCTGTTTCAAAGGCTGAATCCATGAAATTTTTATTGAGTGTGAAATGCAGCTTGGAAGAGCAAAACCAAAATGCTGCTGTGAACATCACAATACTCATTCTTCTCACTGTTTCATAAGCATCAAAAATTGGCCCTAAAGGTCAAGCAAATCAGGGACTCAAAACTAGTTAAACACGGCAATTAGAGCAGATATGTACTTGTAAGTGTTGGAAGCAGCAAGACTTACTAAAGGTATACCATTACCTGGTAGTCCTGCCTGCAGGGACAAAGAGGATGTTGGTCCTGTGTATCCTTTGCTGATCTTCTGTGCTATTCCATAACATTCTGCTTATTTTACAAAAAGTTAATGAGCCTACTGTGTTGCAACTCCACCCCAGAGCTACTTAATTCATTGGGCTGGCAAGTGGACTGTTTGCTGGGATGACAAATACCAGCAGAGCTCCCAGGTCACCAGGGTTTGTGGCATAACCCCTGATTGTAGTCTGGGCAGAGTCTGGGAGTAGCATGAGCGCATCTCTGCCAGACTCTGTCTTGTGACCTCAAGGGCATTTAAATAAAGGCCTGTCCCTAGTCACTTGTTGATCCTCTTTTTCCCTATTAAAAGCAATTTCACGTGATGATCCCATAGCATCTCTGCCAGTAACTGTGAGAGAGTGGTTAAGACAGTGATTTCCCCTGGTAAAGGAAAGGCCTCAGAAGGTGCATGCCTGTGTGTTGGCTTTTAACCTTGACAAATATAATCTTTGGATTTGACTCTACTAGACTGGGTGATTCAGTCCACCCTTCCTCCTTTCCCAAGGGTTGGGTAGCCATGAGTCCTATCCCACTCATGCCCCACACCACCACTAACAGAGTTCTGCTCTGGACATCAGCATCTGATATCTAGGAGAATAAAGGGTTTCACTGTAGGATGTTCTATGCAGTGTGCCATTGCTCTGCCAGTGCAGGAAAGCTTTTCATCCTCCCTCACCAGACCGATTCAGGAAGTGAAGCAGAATAGGTAGTGGAAATTAACACAGTGGTCCATAACACAGATCCTATCCTCAGCCAGAAGAAGGCCAAACCAAACAAATCACAGAACCCACCAAAAAACCAACACTAGCACAAAGGGAGGCATAAAGGGCTTTCTGATGGTAGTTTTGTTATAAAATCCCTCGTCAGTAACAAAATTATAGAGAAAATTATATAGAAAATCCTTCTTTTCTGTGTGCAGAAAGGAGATATTCTTTGAGGTACAAAGTACTTGGGATGTGAAGGAGGCCTTAATGGGTGACTTGCTTTGATTAAGTCAGCCTGTGAACTTTGAGCACTTGTTTCTTAGGCAATCTTCAAACACTATGTTCCCTCCAGATTCCTGAGAGAGTCAGGTCTTTACACGGAATGTACTTGTCTTTGTATAGAAGAGTTGTTGCTTGCACTACAGTAATTCTTGCTTTCTCAGCTTACTGAAACCCCCATTAGTGCCTGTGATCAGTTTGTACCACCATTCATTTTCCGTTTTTGTGTTCTGCTTGAATTCATTTGGCTTTCAGAGCTCTGCTCATCTCTGAGCACAAATAGGCTCTCAGTTCTTCACTATCTGAAGGAAGTAATTACTCTGCTCACAGCCTCTGGCTCCTCAGCCATCACTAATGCCTAAGGAAATTTCAGAAGCATGGGCCAAGACAAATTCTATTCCCTATCACACAGTTACCCTGACACAGTAAGTTTTCTGACATTTTTGTTGCGAAGCCTCTGTAACGTGGTCTGTGTCCGGCACTGACACAGCTGTAGTGTCAAAGTGCAAATGCCTGACATTCTTCAGTCCACTTATCCTCATGAGGAATACATTTCCGATGCAGAGAAGTCCCTTCTCCCTGCTTGTAGATGGGAAGTGAGGTCTCCAGAGGGTGACATTTAAAGAGTTTCATCCCTGGAAACATTCGTCTATCCCTCCTGCCTGCAGAGAGACCCTCAATAACTGCAGGAACTAGAACATCTAACCTGTCCTGAATTTCTTACTGAAAACTGCAGAGGATGTATTTTATGATTTAGGGAATTGGGCATGAGTATTTGTGGCCCAAAATATTACTGAAGGGGTTGGTTCATTTTTCCTATTAATATTTCCACCTTCTTCTACTGGGTTTCAAGAGGCAGCTGATATATTCTTTACTCTGAAGAAAGATTTCATTTCCCTTGCATTTATGGGTAAAAGATGAAGAAGGTACATCTGATTCTGAAAAGAAGTTAGAAAGATAATAGGTCCATCATTTGAGAAATGACCAGAAAGAATAATTGTGATTTTGTTGGGTTGTTTCTTCTTATGAATGGTTGGGCTCCAAGCAAAGAAGATGAGCTTGGCACTGAGAGACAGCTACTCCCGCTGCACTGTCATGGTAAGTCAATGACTAACTGGAAATGCATAAATAAATATACAGACAAGATTTGTAAAGACAAGCTGTCCCTAAAACAGCAACTGAGGACTGTAGATTAAAGTCACAGGCAACCTCCAGCACTCCTTGAAAACTGATCACTGAACATTTATAATATTTGCATTCAAATTGTACCACACTGTAACCTGAAACTAGGCCATAAACCATTTTTGGCTACAGCAGTAATTTTCAAGATTAAGCCACTTAGCCACTTGTTCCCCTTTTGAGGTAGATTTTAACAGCTAGGCAGAAGTTTTTGGACTGCAGCATGAGGACTTGCACAGGAACACCAACCTCATGGTGCAGCAACACTGTTGAAATCTAGGACTGTAGTAATTTCCAAGGTAGCAATAGCATCAGTTACATGGCTGTACCATAGTAATCTTTACTGACTAAAAAGAGGTGGAAAAACTGATTTATTGCTGATAATAAGATCAAGATAGGGCAAACTGGGTTTTTTTTAGAGAGTTGTCAGAGATTCTAGGCATTTTCTATGGTAAATGCTGTTCATCAAAAACAGAGCAGCACAGTAACACTTCTACTTTACCATGTTAAATATGGCTGAGCAGGTGAACGGTAAAGTTCAGAGCCGAAAAATACAAATATCTTTAATTTAAAAAGTTCAGTAAATAAACCTGTAAGTTCTCAGCTGGAAGGACAGAAATTTGTGTGAGAAAGAAAGCACTTGACTGACTGTTGAACGGGGGCTGTTGCATTACGGATTTTATTGGATGGCCCGTACATGAGATGTCTTTATAATTGGTTGAAATAGTACAGAGACTGTTTAGCCTATTTTAAGGCATGAATCCCAACAGCCTTTGACAGAAAAGAAAAATTAGAAACAAACAAACAAACAAAACCACTCATCCCCAATTCCAAAACACACTCCAGAGAAGTTTAAAGTTCATTCCATGTTAAGCTCAGATGTCATATATATGTCAGCTACAGGAGAAAAAAAAATAGGCTGAACCTGTGAATTGAAGCTTTTATAGTTTTGAGTGCCTAGTCTTACAAGTCAGTGAAATTAATTTTCAGAAATCAACTACTGGATTAATGCAGCAATAATTTTATAACTTTCTGATTAACGACCTTCAAATGGTGTGTAAAAAGAGTATGCTAAGAAATTGGCTTACAACCATTTACTAGAAAGATTCTTTATGAAACTGATTCTTAATACAAATTCCAAGAGGTCCAGTTTTATATGGGGTTTTTTTTCAGAGGAAGGGTGGTGGGAATATCAGCCTTGCTGTCTTGCTAGTGAAAGGAAAATTTAAAAAATCCCTCTTGTTTGTATTCCTTGGCAGTAAAAGGCATGGTAAGAGAAAACCCTTATTCCTCTACTATTCTTTTCATTGATACCATCCTAGCCTCAATCTGTCCATGTGTTCCTGTTTCTTATTCAGAATAAGCGTGCTTTGGCTAATCTACAAGTTATATTATCAATTGTCACTGTCCATTTATTTTCTTGATGTTCTTATCCATCCACATTTCTTCCCCTTTGAACACCATAACATCTAGATTTCCCATTTTTCTTTTTCATGATTCTCATAACCTCGAACTCTCCCACTTTCATGCAGCCTCATCATTCCCTGGAATCTCTATATCCATCTTTTCGGTTTCTGGGTTCTTGGTACTCCTAGGTTCAATTTTACAACAAGCCTTCTGCCCTGCAAGAAAAACACAGCACTGCAAGAACAGAAGCTTCTCCTTCCTTAGGGATAACAGGCAGAGAGCCTTTTTTGTTAGTCTCACATACAAATCTAAATCTGTCTGTTTCAGAAACTAAAAGATAGTGCAAAAGAAGGCAATGAAAAATCATACAAGTGAGATTTGAAAAATCCTTACAAATGTCCACATTCAGTGACTAAAAGGGGACATATCCCCTTTTAGTGGTGCTTCTGAGGATACTTCAGTGGAAGTCAGATGCTACAAGAGCATGTACAGACAAATATATTAATTTCCACAAAATTAATATGCTGTAAGGCAAAAGCTCCCTTCCCTTAACTTGAGCTAAAGCAGGTTTTATCCTGGGGAATTTTCCTAGCCTCGGTCAATACTGTTGAGGGGAGATGGATAAACTGCACCCTGTAACAATGTTAATAGCAGGGATTTAATCTGAAATGAAGAGACGAACAGTTGTTCCCGATGCTATCCGTTGGTATCTTCATGCACACTCTCTGAATCAAGTTAAACATGCTCACTATGTGTGCTATTCATTTAAATCATTTTCAATCCTGAGCAACAATATTACTGCCCCATATTGTTTCTTTGTTTCAGAACTTCATTTCCCCCATATATTATTGTTTCTGTTTGGTTGGATATTCAAATGTGGTGTGTTTTCCTTTAACCACATCCATAGTAGAGGATCAAAGTGTGTAAATGGTGATTCAGTGAGCCAGGGAAACTTGTACAGGTGTGATACAAAATATCTCCATAAAAAGCCATGAAGGTGTATTACAAAAGGATTACTTAACCCTTTCACTAGAAAGAAATCTGTCTTCCTGACAGATTAATTCATCTTAATTTAATAGGCATTATGCAGGTACTTTAAAACACCTCTGTGATTTTCATGTATATTTGACTACCTGGTTTCCAGCCTGAAAGATAAGATCCAAGTCCCACCAGTCATAAAACTTTTAAACTGATTTCAGTGGGTTTGCATACAGCCACAAACCCACACAGCCAGGAAAGCAGTTACAAATGCAGGGGAAAGTACTACAATGACACATACAGCTCAGACTGACACTACATGCTGCAACTGCACAGATCTTCTCTGAGAAGAACCTGCAAAATCTGTGCAGTAAGAGTTTCTAAAAGTATAAAGAAATAATGCAGCAAGCATGGAAGGTTTTGAGCTCAGCTTCAGGTCTTGTCATGGAAGATAAAGATTAATTGGAAGCTTGTGGCTGTCTAGGCAGTAGGAATCATAAACTGTGCTCATTTGCACTTACGAGAAGCCAATACAAGCTCTAACAGTTCCTTCTGAAAGGAACTATGCTTTAAGATTCCTTCTCAGAAACCTGAGAAATAAGGCACAAAAGAGTAAGGAGTACCTGTGCCAGTCAAAGTGATTTGAACAAACATAACTTTAGTAAGAGGACAAAGAAACATAATAAAACAATAAACCAGTCAGAGACAAAAAATTAATCTACAAAATAAGTATGTCAATATTACTAACCTTCTCATGTGTCCATGGCAACAGTCCAAATGTAGACTAACATCCTTACCCCAAGCTAAGAAGTATCTGAAATCGTCAGTCTCTGCAGTATGTGGAGCTCCAGGGCATGTATTGCCGGGTAAAAGGCAGCTTTTGTTATTTGTGCTGCTGCTCTTCAACTCTACCACCACTCTTGCTGCCTTCCTACCCACATCTGTCATCATTACCAGAGAACTCTCCCAGCTGCTGTTGGTCTTCAGCCTGTGAGCTCTTCTGGGCCTTCCAGGAGACTATATCAGTGCTTTTCTCTTACAAGAAGTATAAATTTATCCATTAAAAATGGACAGTATTGGCCATGATTTTTACTTGTCTCAAAATCTTTCACACTCCCATTGCTGGCTGCAGCCACTGTCAGAGCAACATTTGTCTATGGGAATATTTGTCAAAGATTTCATTTCTGGAAGTTTCCAGACATGACTTGTAGTCCTACAGTGACTTCATTTTTTTTTCTCTAATAAAAGTATTCTAAGTTATTCCACATCTTGCATGCAAATGATGTCTGGTTGAGCTATTCACTTCCCTTCTTTCTCAACAGGTGCCAAGAGAGGACTCTTCTCTCAGACAGGTCCCTGCCCACATTGAGTACTTTGGTAGCTATTAAGTATTTCTGCTTCCATTTACTCTGAACAGAAGAACACCTCCAGTAAGGAGAACAGTGAGCTGAAATTTCCTTTCAACACTGCTTTTTTTTTTCCCCCCAGAAAATTTCAGAATGCAGAGGAATTATTTCTGAAATAATTCTCTGGGTAAGAGAATATGAGGAAATAGTGTGATTTGAACACCATTCTGCTAAACACATATACCATCTACTTTCAATTACTTTGATTGCTTGATACCCAACACAAATTCAAGAGTCTAAATTCTCTAGAGCAGCCTGTGGAGGAATCTAGGCACCTTTGAATGGTGATTCTTAGCATGTAAACAAGACACATAAATTCAAACATGTAACCACACCTTCTATAATCTACAGATCAAAGAGAAAGGTCTGCAGGAGTGCACTGTATGAAGGATGGATAGCTCAGAGTGAATGTGGTTCAAAGAACCACCAGTGTCTCCACCAGGAAACAAATACTCTTCATTAGCTCTAGTTTAACAAGTTTTGACCTCATATGCCTTGCACAGAGCAACTGGAATGCACTTCTGTGCTATCCCTGGTGCTTTGGATGAACTTTTTGCCTCCAGCATAGCACAGCACAGTGCAAATGCAAAACCTATCATGTGCCCTGGTGCTGCATTCAGAGCAGCACTTCCTCCTAGAAGCCAGAAAGTGCTGAGACTCGGGTGCAATAAACAGGAGCATGGACTGAGTCTTCATAGGAAAAAACAGGTAGTAGATAATGTTCTCTGCAGGGGCCAGCCCTGTCCCTTGGGATCAGCATTGCTCCCCCAGATTCTGGCTTGTTGCTGAACTCAACACTGTGCTAGAGCCCAGCCAGGTCCAGGTGTTCCCATGGGTTTGCACTGAACCCAACAAGCTTCTGGGACTCAGAGATCTGTGGGCGGGGTGTGTTTGTACTCCCCAACAGCTCTGGTCTTCAAAATGAGATCAGGAGGCACCTCCCCTGGATGGGCTTGCTGGAAACCAGGTTGCATCCGCCAGCGTGCTTTTTTTCTTGTGTCTTGCTGCAGGACAGTGGCCACACTGGTCTCAGAGGTAAACTGGTGTGAGAAACGATGGAACTGTGCTTGTGCCAAACTTTAACAGTCTTTCCATAATTCACATAAATAATCTGCTATCCAGATAACTGGTGTTTGATTGTTGTAAGGAATACAGATTCTAGTAGTTTTTGGGCTAACAGACAAAAAACAAACCATAAGGGTAGACAGAGTACAAATTTTTAAGAAATTACTTATATAAAAACAGAAGCAAAAACCCAGAAAGAAAACTTTAAAATTCTATTCTTAAAATATCAAAGGTGAAAGTTAAAAGGATTATTTAATGAGTCTTCAAATAGAAGAGGATGCGAAACAAAATTCTGACAGACCTGTTCTGTGAAGAAACAAACATTTTCTTTCTAACCAAGTATTTATAATCTTTTATAAACAAGTGCATTTTTTATAGAAGTGGTATGTACCACAACCTCAATGCAATCATGATTCCTACAATGAAAATGAAAATATTTTGACTCTTCACATTAGTTTAATGTGGGAAAAAAGCCCTTAAATAAAGTCTATTTTTTGACCTCTGCCTGCATAATAACTAAATAGATATTAATCACAGCTGCTCCCTTAAGTTTCCTGAATGTCTTTTGGTGCTACACATGAGAAGACTGACATATTGACATTTATAGTGCACATACGTAAAGAATTCAGCTTGACTGGCACACCCTGTCCCTTGGAAGGAATTGCACTACTATTTTCCCATGAAGATTGTGTATGTATAAAAGAAAGAACTGCACACATTATTTCAAGGGATGAGGTTAACAATAGGAATTTAAACAGATAGCTATAAACTTAGTAAAGTGAGGATTAGTACAGACTGTGGTGCACATTGATTCCAGACTGCAGATTTGTGGATTTTCATTTTATACTAGGTAAACAACCACACTGGACCACTAATGATATGCTGCCTGCTTTCTGGGTCCCCAGCCCAAGACAGCCACAGTCTGCATTTTGTAGATGCTGACAAGTCAGTGCAGCTGAAGCCAGCAGATGCCATGAGTGACTGGTGGCCACTGGACAAGTTCCAGGCATCTCCAGTGAAGAACACAGGTAAAGAAAGACTTAGTTTAGAGGCTGCTTCTGTAAATTCTGGGACAAATATTAATGAGGTTTACAAAGTACTATATCTGGGAGCTGAGATGGCCAGCTCATTTGTGTTTGTAGGCTGCTCTGATCCTATGGTAACAAGTATAAAGGGAATAACTCATTTAATTGTGGACACAGGGTTCAGATTACATACAATAAGCAAGATAAAGTCACGCAATGAGTGAGAGGAACCAAAATAAATATTGGGACATTATGTCACCTACTCAGCACTTTGCTTTTACAACACAGAAGTATCTTCTTTGGGGGACTAAGGAAAAGGTCCAAGTGGCTTCCTCTGAGCATAGAAGTGCCTTTTTCAGCTGAATAACAACAGTGCTGTGTTTTGCCAAACCGCATTCTGTATCACTATAATACACTGGATTACATAAAGGTTAAATAGACTTCATTTTGGCATTTATGCTGTTTCTTAACTTTTACAATTCAGACTGAGTAACCAATATTCAAAAGAGACAAACAGGCTATACCCTTACATATAATCTCTTATCCAAAATGCTGCACAGTTAACACTATTTGCCTAATTAATGTACCTTTACCTAATATAGCAATTTCATTAATTGTTAAATATATTTCTGTGTAATTAATAAACAGCATGTAATATGTATAATATGCAATATTAATATATTGAATATTTAATGTTATTTTAGTTTTTATAGAAACACGTTTATATCATTTATAGTTATAACTAAATACAAAATATTGTTTACTATGTTGCTCTTTCCTTAAAAACCACTTTCAAGCTAGACACACACTTGACAGCACTGGAGACATTTATGTTTGATTAACTGTACTGTTCTGCTTACACCAATGATTATTTGAGGGCATTAAAGGGATCTTAATTTAAAGACAGGAAAAACATCCAGAGAATTATTAGGGATAAAAAAGGACTTGTGAAAAAAAACAAAAGCCTGTCCTCTGAGATTCAAAAATTGCACAGAATTGGATGCAACTAGCAAGAGAAATGTAACAGTGTTATGGAGATTAAAGAGCACACAGTCCAAGCCTATCAGACTATCCCTAGTTCATTCAGATGTAAAGTTGATATACTAAAATCAGTTCATCTTGTCTGCATGACTGTACTGCTTCAGTGAGAGTATATTGCACTGAGCTGGGGCACAAAGTAGGTTTTTATTCTGAGCAAAACTAGGTGAAGATCCTAAAATGTTGGGCAATTTGCCACTGAAAGGTTCTTTGGAAAATGTTCCCTATGCACACATTCACCTCATGTGCATGCCTGTTTTCAGCTATTTGACCTAGAATAGCCTTAGCCTTGCCAGGACTCAGAGACTGCCTGTCCAGGCCCTTCCTTGCTCTCTAACCCCATCTTTGAACACAAACTGTATAACTCTCCATTACATCTCATGCAGGATTCAACCGACAAGGCTTTCAAAAGAAAGTCTATTCAAATTAATAGTTCTTAACATATGCAGCTATATGTCAGTTTCATACTGTGATCCAGTACTGCCCATTTATACCTAAACCTCAATATTGCCCAAACTTTGCAATCCTTATGATGAAGCTGAATTCTGGCTTTGTAATGTCCAGATGAGCTTGTATATGAATATTCAGTAACTATGTATATGAATATTCAGTAATTATAACCACACAAAATATTAGTCCCTGGTGAAACCAGAAGAGGGAATTTTAAGATAGCTAGTTTTTTTGAAAGTACTTCAGCTTCAAATACTATATCTAGAACTTTTTCCCAATTATGCAAGGTTCAGAAGAAAAGTTAGCCTATGTATGCCAAATATACTGCTGTTATAATTATTAAAGTAACATTATTGATCATGTTGTATGATAAAAAATATTCATTGGTCTTTTTTTCTCCCTAGCATGCATAACAGAAAGAACTTGTATTTCTTTTCCAGAAATCATTTTGAGACAACTTCAGAGTAGACAAGCTGCCATATAAGTGGCACCCAACTGCACCCTTCAGATGACTGGGATTTTTGACATATGAACACATTTTTTCTTCCAAGAGTTTGCAAATGCTTGAGTGGTACTTGTACTAATGTAATAAAAGAAGTGCAAGACCAACCAAGGCATGAGTATTTCTTTTCTATCGCTCTCTATTCAATTGCAGCCATAACTATTGTCATAACAATTCTCAAGGCAGTGGAACAAGTGCAGCACCAAACAAAAGAGGAATCCTAAAGGGTTCTCACAGTCAATAGAGATGATTGCCATAGTCTGTTATTTAAACTCACATTTGTCAGTCCTTCGACATTATACCTGCTACATGGCAAAACACTCATATTCTGACAAATTACTCTTTTTACATGGTATTTGAAAAAGGAACTTTTCAGGCTGATAGCAGGACAGAAGATTTGGTGTCCTGCTAATCAAGGGTATCACTAGGATTTTATGGATAAATTACAGTGCACATATTGGCACCTCCTTTTCTATCATTTTAAGAATATTGCAGAAAAGTCTTCTTGTCTAGGAGGTTAAATGACCACAAGCAACAAAACAAGCCATAGAGAAACAAATGAGGGCTGCTATCACTGTCTTGTCTGCATAACCCACACTGTGCAGAGCATGGCTTTGTGAGTAAACATTTGGTGTAAGAAATGCTACAGATATCAGCAAAGTAACTTTTCCTTTTCACAAATAAGTATTTATAAGCCAAGATTATTTGCATACAGTATTTAAAGACAGAATTTGTTGTAAGGTGCGGTGTGGTGACCTGGTGATCCTTTTTGGAGACATATATGTTTCATGCTCCTGCCACGTGTGCCATGGTCAGTGCAATGCATGTAAGGGCCTGACTCCTCACAGGGGCAGCAGGAGAGCTGAGCTGCCCCAAGGACAATCACTGCTGCCAGTGAGAGTAAGCAAAAGGCACTGCTTTCCTCCTGGCTGGAAATTTCTCAGTAGAGAAAATTTAAAAGTCAAACTGTGATTAGCACTGTGACAGTACTCACTAGAAACAAATACTAGCAGTAAGGCAGAATAAAGCCTAGGGCTTAGGGTGCTGCCTAAGGCATCCCTGCCTACAGACTCCCCCAGTTCACAGGCACTCTTGGCTGTCAGTGAAGAAATAACGATGCCAGCTTTGGGTGAAAGAGTTCAGCTGCCCAAGGAGGCAAAAGCTCCATGGAGAGTTGATCAGAACAATCCATCACTGCTATGAAACACTGACATAGCTTGGTTTTTTTTTCAAGTACCTAATGTATTGTCTGGACATGTTTTGAAGCTGTCTTATACTGTCACAGAACACAAGGATTGTATACTTGATATTTTAAAATATTTTTGATATTTTTTATTAAAATATCTTTGATATTTTAAAAATTTCTAAAAATTAATATTTGTGTTTCTGTAATATGTATCTTCTTATCTGTATATGTTAGAATAAGTCCAAAGAAACTTTCAAAGTTATTTTAAGTGACATGATTTTCTTTTTCTGTGCATATTTACTTGAAACATTCATGTTATTTTGTGCCATGGATTGGATACAGAGAAGAGGCATTCTGGATCCTCTTTTTTGGGGTTTTTTTGGTTTGTGTTTGTTTTTGGGGTTTTTTGTGGTTTTTTTGGTTCTTGTTTGTTTTCTGTTTTGTTTTGGTTTTGGGAGGGGGCAGGGGTTGGTTGTGGTTTTTTTGTTGTTGTTGATTTTTTTTTTTTTTTTTTTTTTTTTTTTTTTTTTTTTTTTTTTTCTCAGCTCTGCAGCCACACTCCAATTATCTGATATCACAAGATTAAATTTTGCATATTCATAGTCTTGGGTAGAAGGGGAGGTCATGAGGAGGATGACAAATGTTGCTTGTTATGAGACCAGGTAACATTTAATCTGATGACAGCATCATGCACAAATACAAATGAACTAAGCCATAGTTCTGAGTGAAAGCTCCAGTTGCTGCTGGAGACACTTTTGAATTAGATAAAATAAGCAAGAAAATAAATATTTTGAAGACTAAGCATAGCTTAGTATAACATTATTTCCTGAATATTCAGGCAAAATTAAAATATTATTTCCTCTAAAATTAGGAAATGGTAACATATTTAAATAAGGTTGACTAATACATATTATTACTATGCAAAGCTGGCCAACAAGGCACTGTAGGTGCCTTTGTCTAGCCTAAAAATGGACATAAAAATTGAAACTTGCAATTAAAGCCCTTTCATTTATGCATTCTTCATCTTTGTAATACCCTGCCACAGTTGTATTCTTTTCCTGATCACTGCCAGCAGTTAGAAATGTTCTTGTCCAGAAATGACAGGGACATCTATTTCTCTCTGTAATCTGTTCCATTCCTTTCTCTGATTCTCCTATTGCTTTCTTCTGGGATTATGTCTTATCTTCTGATTCATTGCAAATAGCGTCACAGACTTTGAGATCCTTGGGGTCCACCTCATCAGTGGTTTTTCTTAGTTTTTCGTTCTTAGCAATGCAATACATGCCTAGCTTGTATTCGCAGAAGGCAGAACTCCATAGACACCAACAGCTACATAGTGCAGAAAAACTCAACAGCGTGAGTTTGTTCAGGCATTGCATATGGAGAGAGAGAAAGAAGAAAATGGCATAAGATATTAAATACCATAGATGAGATTTAGGCAGAAAAATAGCTTAGTAATCAGTGACTATTTCTTCCTCATTAAAAGCTGAAATATAATGTTTCTCTACTATCTCCCTATTCCAAAATGGAAACAAATGTTCAATTTTAGTGTGGAATTCAGAGTTTGTTCTTTGCTAAATTTGCTGCTACCTGTTTCTCGTTGCGTTTCATTGCATACATTCATTTTAAAATTATATCTCTATTTTAATATTTAACAAGTAAAATAGGATTAAAGAGATTAACAAAGCGCTCAACAGAAATCTAAGCACTATGGCCTTTCCATTTAACTGATACTCCAGTTTCAGAAGTAATGACTTTGATTAGCAAAAATAACAGAAGATGTTGAGTAAAGAAATAGTTAATATGTCAAATAGGAAACTCCTGATTTTTCCAGTAGTTATGTGACTTTGGATCAATCACTGACTCATTGTGCACCCCTTCCTTTGCTTATAACATGGGCTCTGTAGGGCAGGGATGGCTTTCTGCTCCATGGTTTTTTGGCTGCAATGCTTCTCTGCCACATTGGATGCAGGTGGTCACTAAGGATGGACTTTACAGTTTAGGATGTCTGAGTTTTCTGAGACCAAGCACCACAGAGCAGTCAGAACCAATGATTTACTGGATACCAGATTTTCTAACTCGCTCAGATAACTGAAGAAGCACAGACAAGGACATCCAAGGCATTAGCTATTTTAGTGAGAGATAAAATAATGTCACCACTTAGTGACAAATGCCATATCAGCTTGCTGAACACTACAAGCATACTTCTATAGTCTTGCATTATGTAGGCTTGTAGTTAAGATAAACTGGGATTTACAATTTAATACAAATTACTTTGCTCTGGAAAAAATAACTTACTTATTATTTCTGTTATGAGGCAATAACCAAACCAAACATAGGTGTGTAAGCTCTCGTTCTAGCCACTAAATACCTGATTATTGCTTCGCAAAGTAACCTGAATATCATAATCTGATACAACTACCTTGTCATTCAAGTAGTTGGTAAGCTCTGGGCAAATTCTCAATATTGGTTCCAAACCTCAGCTAAAGAAAGCTATGTGGTAATGTAAGGATTCATAGGTGAGTCTCTCAGATTCTGGCATACTCAAAGCATATTCCATTTGCTAAGATTTGTGACAAAATTTTCAGGCCATATGCCTAGCTCCTGGGGAAATGCAGACCGAGGGTTTTCAGGAATTCCATTAGGAGATGGACAGATGCAGTTCTGGGTCTACAGAAGCTACACACATTTGTTTTCACCAGTTCAGCCTCACTGCAGACAAGAGTATAAATAAGGTCAACATACACCACTAAAGTCAGAAATAACTGGAGTAGAGTTTATGGAGTTTTCAAAGGATTTTATCATTACAAAACCATTACAGAGATTCCGCATAATTTTTAGTATACTTGTGCAATGTGTAAAATCTCCCAAAGAGTTCACTTTTGTTTTTATGGCAAATATCTTACAAAAATATTTGATAGTATAATGAGAGAAACCATAAATAGAGCTAAAATTAGAGCTCTGATAGAAGGTAGCTCTTCAGGAATGAGGAATGCCAAATATTTCAGACTGTTCAACTATTCTAAAAATTAACAATATTGTGGTAAAGTGACTTAAACTACATGCCACTAAAACAAGTTTCAATTTTGGCAGAGAGCGTCAGTTGTTTATCACTATAGACAAATAATTTTAATTTTTTGACAGTAAATTAATCAAATATAGATTTGAAGTATTAATTAAAATGAGATTATTTCAACACACAATTTTGATCAGAAAAACAAAAAAGAAAGAAATTTTGAAATTGCTACAAATGAGATATATAATTTCAACATGCCTAAACCAAGCTTTTTTTTTTTTTGATTTGAAATGACGTTTACAAGCTGATTCATGTTTTTTAAAAAGAAGAAAAAAAGAAAAACCCCACAGAATGTTTTATAAAAAGGCCTAAGGATACAGAAGGGAAAACAAAATTATTGAGTTTGTGGATACAGATTTTGAAACATTTGGTGTTGATTGAAAATTAAATATTTGTGTTCTACTTTCTAAGGAATCAGAAAATCGTTTATAATTCTACCCAAGTGAAATCTCCCTTCTCCCATTCTACATCTCAAAAATTTCTCTCTTTCATGGAAACAAACCCCAATAGATTACAGAAGTCAAAATCTAAGTGTCAAAGAATTCCATTGTCAAGATGGAAAATTTAGGTCTGAAAAGACTTAAAAGACACATTTGAAATATTAGCTTGAACAGACACACCACAAGACCTTCATGAAGCCCAGGTACTCCTGCTTTCAGTGTGCAGGGAAACTACATCTTCTGTACACTTCACATGAACTGTAAATACTCTGTCAATGTTTAAAAATGTCTGGATATGCAGCAGAGGGATCAGGGGTTTTACACAGAGCGGTAGGCCTGACAGAGCCGAGAAAATCACAGTGTTCCCGAATATACCTCATGTTTCAACACTGAGCATTCCTGGAAGAATTGGATTTACCTTATGGCAAGTGTGCCACACCTATGAGGCCCCACCGTGGACCTTAGCACAGGCCATGAGATCCCCAGTGGGTTACTGCATTAGCTCAAGATTAGTTAAGTCTTGGAACTAACACTGACACGATCTCCAGAAACTGATTTAGCGAAAACAATTTTAAGATTATGTGATTAGAAGGTAAATTATTAAATTTAGTTCCTCAAATGCAACATCATCACACCATCTATTTAACCACTGTTGCCTCTGTGTAAAGTGGAATGCAGTTATGAGATAAGTAAGAGATTGCCTGGGCTGTATACCCAGCAGACAAATGTTATTTCAAATGGTATACGTTTTGTTTAGTTTTCTTCTTAAAGTTATGCCATAAATCACATTTATATTTTCTTTTTTTTGTTGATGATCCTACAATAAGCTGTTATGCACAAACATAAAACCGAAATTACTTTCCCAAAAGAAGACTTTCAGTGAAAAAAGAGGAAAAAGAAATCGTAAAAATTACATGTCAAATTTCTAGGCATATCACAAAATTGTCATGAAAAAAAAAGGAATTTAAAGGCCTGTTTTTTCAGCTTCTTGTTTTGTTCTGAAAACAGAAAGTATATTTTAATCTGCAGAAATCCTGTGCATTTTGTAGGCTTGTGAAAACTTTCTCCCCCAACCACATTTTCTCTTCTCACCGTCCTCAGTGCAGATGAGAAGGAAATAAGAGCATGTGAGAAGAGAGAGGCAGGTACAGGCGGTCAGTGCCTGAGTGCCAGCCTCAGCCCAATCAGCAGCTCAGACCGGACACGCTGGTTTAGCTGGATAAACTGCAGGAACAGGGCCCCTCCTGTCCCACTGGACAAGCCCTCGAGACAAGGCCGAACGCTTTCTGACAGGCCCATTGCTTTAGAGATGCCGGTTTCAGATTTCCATGCTTTCTCCTGCAGCCTCTAATGACGACCACCTGGGTGAGGGGGAGGTTTGGTCACCTGAGGCCCTATAGAAATGCCCGTGATCCTACCTGGACTGCACAGGGCCGTGCCAGGCCGACAGCGTCTCTCCCGCGTGTCCCTCCCGCGTGTCAGGTCAGCAGGCGCCCGGCCTGGCGGCTGGGAGCTGTCTCCGTTCAGACACAGCAGTGCTGGAGCGCTGCTGGACCTAAAACAAAAGTCTTCAAAGGGGTAAAGTATGGGCTTGTGGTGTGTTTACATGAGTTCAAGGGTTCCTGACCAAAGCTGGTCTGCACCTGCCCGGCCAGAGCAGGGGTGAGAGAGATATGCCATATCTGCATCCGCCTATGTCAACATGTCCCCTGCGTGGCCTTGGAGCGGGGATTGCTTGCACAGTGTGACACGAAGCAATTATTTCATCTAAGAGGCCCTTTCTTTGCTTGCTTCTGTTTTGTTATGAGGACTTAGAAAAATAAGTTATTTCTCTCCCAGGGTTTATGAGTCTCATCATCTTTGCAACCCGTGCTTGAATACTCTCCGAATGACATCAGGATTTTATCTCTTGCAAGCAGAGGTGTTGTCCATGCAAAGAGGCAGGCCCAGAGGCCCATTCCAAAAAAACATTATTTGGGAAGGCATCTCAGTAGGGAGAAACTTCGTTTTGGTTAGTTATGCACTGCAAAGACTTCAGTGGCCCATTGAAATAGGAATGTCAGCTTGCCAACTTTAACTTTCCACACCCCTGAAAAATCTGAGATGCTAACAGTTGGGTAATGAAGTAAATGGCTTGTTTGAATTCACATGGATCAGATCTGCCATTCCAGGGATACCTAGTAGCTTCATGGCTAATGTATGTCAATTGCCCACGATGCTATCTTCATATACATGCTATCTTTATCCCTTTCATCTGCTTTGTTGCTTTGAAGTAAAATGTGTCTTTTACACAGAGAGCTAAACTCTTCTGATGGACCTAAATGCTGGTTAACTGATTGGAAAAGTAATTTTGAAGTAAATGGTATACACGTATATTAAGCACTTGTTCTGACAAGGGAAGGCTCATTCTTTGATCGAAGTCCAATCATTTTGTACCTGTGTTCCTCTATCACAAAAATTTGATATTTTTAAAGCACTAAGATTGTGTATCTCCCTAATGATTGCATCAGAAAGGAAAAAGAAAACCTGAATTGATCTTCTGCAAATGCAAAGTACATTGGGCATGAAAGTTTCCAGAAGGTGTTTTCTCAAGTTCTGACCATGCAGGGACCAGAGGTTCAGGTAACACAAACCTCCATGAAGCCACATCTGTGAGTGGCAGAGGAGAATTTGATCCTGATCCAAGTTGTTGTCAGAACAGTGTTAATTCACACCCAGTTTTTTGACTTTTGGGTAATGAATACAGAATCATAAGATTATAAAAATATTAAAACAGGATATCAAAGTACTAGCAGTAATCTCTAATATCCCTTGCTCCTTGTCTTTTTCTGGTTTTATTATTTGATTAAAGTCTTTCCCCTCTAGTTGATGAAATATTAAAAATTTACCTGGTTTCTGAAATGGCTTGAACTTTAAGAGAGAAGGGGTTTAGACATACCCTAGATAATATATCTTGAAAATGGGGAAAAAAACTTCCAATTTTTTCTTCCTTCGGGTGTTGCTTTACACATAGACACATTCAACACTGTGGGTGCATTCCAAGACTGTTACTCGAGAGAGATCTCAGGAGCTGAAAGACAGCCTTCCTTATAGGACAGATAATCTTCCTTTACAACAAAGAGAAGTATTTTGAAGTGGATTTTGGTTTTGGTTTAGTGAACACTGTCACAGCTGAGCTTTATGCAGGTTTTTAAAAACAAAAGAAAAATACCCAGTGAGTCATGTTTTCAACATAGAGCAGCAAGGTTCTTGTAACATCTACATTTTTTCAGAGAATAACCTGAAGCATAAACATTCATTGAAAATATTCTCCACTGATGCAATATTACTTCATTTAAGCATGGCCTTCACTGAATGTTACTGGGTTGTTGCTAAGAAACACTGATACATGACACCAAATTATATTACTGACATTGTATTTTTACTTATTTTCATGTTATAGCTTGCTTGAAAACAGCTGCAATTATACCATAAATGGAAGGACAGCTACCAGCCTCTATTCAGTGTCTTTTGTGTTTTAGTTACATGCTGAAGTCCTTATCTTTTTACTATATGTCTGCAACAGTCCTACAGTATTTCAGTTAAAAGGTATAATACCATCATTATTGATGGTCTGCATCTGCATCTCCTACACAATAAACTCAACAATAAAACAAATGTTCTCTTTGATTTTCGCTCAATATATGCCAAATTGCAGGAAGCTTGGTCTTAGGGTTTCTCTATTTTCCATGTTAATGTGACAACCCATTTTGACCTGCAGGTAATAAAATAAGAAACATTCAAACTCATAGCTAATGTTTACAGGGTACTTCACCGTTCGTTTGTTTTGATCTATGCAATTGACCACTTGAAAGCTGAAAATGAATGGATGTTTTTTAATATGTATTTTAAACCCCTGTTCTTTTGTATAGCATATGGATATTTTTCTTCTTAAAGAGCCACTCATCCAATACTTGATGTATAGCAAGCACACAGAGCTTGTGCTGTTGTGCTGTTTGCTTATACAAACATAGCTGTTTGATTATTTTTTTAATACAAAAACAGAGCCCAGAACACCTGTACCTGAAACTGGGATCCCAGCACAGCCAGCACTGCAGAAATACACAAGTGGAGAGGGGAGTTCTTCCTGTAGGGTTTAAACCTCAAAGAGTCAAAATGGACAAATGCTAAGACAAGTGGTGCTAGAGTCGCAAAGATTTTGCTAAAGGACTAATAATTTAAACCATGTTTGCATGTATAACCTTTAAGTAGCTTGCCCATCATTTCTGTTCCAGGGCTGGTGGGGGTCCATCTATCCAAGATGCGGGAAAGCATCTTCAGCCATGGGCTTGGTAAACTGATGAAGAGGGCTTTAAACAATAGTTGCCAGGGGAGGGAAGCCTCAATCCATTCCATTCCTACCACTTTCCATTTTGATATCAGGATCAACAAGAGAAGCCCAGAGCCTGGAGAAGGATCACAGGTCAGCAGGAGAGCAGCACACAGGAATTCCAGACAGTAAGCTGGCTTCATCGAGGCCAACTTCTATGGGAATGCAGTCAGCATGGGGAATAAACAAGAGTGAGAGACAGCTCATGTCTACAGGGCTATGATCTTATCAGCTTCATGGAGATGTGGTGGGATATCTCCTATGACTGGAGTGTTGGAATGGATAGATACAGACTCTTTAGGAAGGACAAGGAAGACAAGGAGGACGTGTCACTCTCCGTGTCAATGACCAGCAGGAGGGCATTGGATTCTGCCTGGGGATGGGTGAGGAGCTGACCTATGTCACACAGTAACTACTAAAATACATGGAGGGTGAAAAAAGTTATCACATCACTCTACTGGGAAAAAAATAAGGAGGAATAAGGACAGAAAACCCACAGAAACATGTACACAAATAAAGATCAAAAGAAATCAGTGCAGTACATGGAACTACATGTTAGTTGGCCAAAAATAAGGAAAAAAATACAGAAGGATGGTTGGCATCTGCAGAAAGATTCAAGAAGTGCAGAGGACTATCTCACATTTCAGGAAAGCGGTCAGAGCTTTATGGGCTACAAAGGCCAAGAAAATGATGCAGATCCACCCACTCATTTAATCTGTGGGAAGAAAAGGGACCATCTTTTTCCTGTGAAAGGAAAGTGGATGATCAGGATAAAAATTACCAGTAGAATAATTCAAGAAGGAGTCTGTCTATAAACATGTCTGAAGAAAGGTTGTGGAAGCTGTAATGGAAAAAGGCAAAACTCACTTTACAGTGACAAAGCTGAACCTTCCTTAAAAACACAGCTAAACAGCAAACAAGGAATAAAGGAACAATAAAGGCTGAAAATTTACACTTCTTCAGCCTCCTGAATACCAAATAGAAGAGTTCCAGGATGTCTTCTGAAGACTAGGGAAACAGTCAGCAGAGCAGAGAATAAAACTAAAGGAATTTAACTCCTCCACCATGACTTCTGGGAAATTCTCTGTAAGTTTGACTGTAGGAGCAGGTAAACTCATTGTGTTTGCAATCATAAAGCAATAAACCCAGAATATGAGAATGAAATAAAAGAGTGGGCCATTATAACAGCCAAATACCAGATTATCAGATCACATACCATGCTATGTGATACATCCATTCACTTTTTAGACAATAAGATACTATATCACTCTATTTTCAATCTGATGTTCCTTATCTCCTCTTTCTTGAAATCTTGTTTCCCTTCCTTCTTCTGCTTCCTATTCCAAATATTTCTGCATACCACCATAATTCCTATCTCTCAGTTCTTTGTCTGAGTGCTGAAAGGCAGCACAGACCTTTTAGCCTTTGTCATAGCCTGAAAAATGCCCTGTGTTCCCCTCAGCTGTATGTCTTGCTACTGAGAATATACATATCTTCTGGTTTGCAACATCATCATTGGGTCCGCGTGTGCCTTCTGGCAAGGAATTGCTTGTACTGTGATTGCCAGCTGCCACCTGTGGGGAGGTAAGAGCCTTCTGAAGTTTATTGTGTTTATTTCGCCTAGAAAATTACAGAAGAAAGGTATTCAGACAATTTGGACTGATATACTTCATTTACTTTTTGTCCTGTTTTATTATTGCTTCCCTGGCTTTGATTATTTATTCCTAAAAATGTCTTATAATGCATTGTATGTATTGTTTTTCTTCTTCCCCAGATATAAGCACTTCATTTTTCAAACAACCTTGTGTTTAAAGTATTTATTATGTTACCAAGACCCACTGGGACTAGGAGTTTCACTTGATATGCAAGTAAGTTCTAGTATATTTGAAATATGCATATTAATATAGAGTAACAGAGCTACAGGATTTTAACATTCTCCCACCTAAGGATGGTATTGCAGACTGGCAGCCTTTAAACAGATCTGCAATTACTCCAGAGCTTGGACAGGAAAATTCTTATCTCATTCACACCTGAATCTCGACATCCTGATGTGGAGCACCTTTGTAATTTCAGTCAACTTGCTTTTAATATGCACTAAACAGTATTTCTTGTGAAAGTTTCTCTCCATCTAAGAAAAACAGGAGCTATGGTTTTGGTCCAAAAATACAACCTTGATAATTTGTATCATCACGTACTATTTAATTGCAGCTCCTCTTCCATATCTGCATGTTAATCCTTGTATTTTATGATAAAATAAAAAGAGGGTATGTCTGTAGTTTACTACTGAAAAATCTGCAACAGCTACCTTTTAGATTGAAAGCCTTGTTATTTCTTACACAACTGTAATGATATGCTGCTCTAGGGCATTGCAAGGACACTACAATAATTAATTGAAGGGAGGCAGAATTAGCTCCATAACAATATTTCTCATGAATAATATTTTTTGTTTTCCTCCTTGCCTGCAAAGAATGTTTACTGATTGTTTTACTCTCAGCAATGGGAATATCACAATTTGTCTCATTATTCACTATCACAGCAGATATTAGAAGCTCTGATTGTTTTTCTTAATAGTCTGAATTGTTTTCTAATTCTTGTTAAAACATATATATGGATTTAATTGTTGACCTTTGTTGGGATGAAAC
The DNA here is from genome assembly GCA_013397915.1 of Daphoenositta chrysoptera. Lineage (NCBI taxonomy): Eukaryota > Metazoa > Chordata > Aves > Passeriformes > Daphoenositta > Daphoenositta chrysoptera. The sequence continues at coordinate 2,443,459 of VZRO01006249.1, forward strand.
CCAAAGACCTTGTAAGTCAATGACAAAATTGTGATTAACTGAGATAAACTTTAGCCTTGTTCTTCACAGCTTTGAAACGTGCATAGGCAGCTGTTATACTGCCAGTTGTTCATACTTGATTACAAGGAGAGAGAAAAAAGCCTCAGAACTGGTTACATTCTGCTGTGCTTTCTGGATTTCTCTTGAAGGACCTGCACTTGCTTAGTATTTAAGAAACTTGTGTTGCCTGTAGATAGGCTTCAATATTCTTTTGGGATTCTATATTTTGAGACTACTGAATGTTTATATATGGAATCACATTCTTAGTGCTTCCTGAGTTTGTAAGAAACAAAACCAAAAAACAAACATGAAAAGCAAACACAAAAAAGAAACAAACACACACACACATGCCTTACCCCAAAGCCAGTATTTGTGTTCTATTAGCCTCAGATTTCTCAAATCTACACAAATGAGTGAACACCGTAACATAAACATGAAGAAAAATCTTGAGAGACCAGAATTACGAACCCTTGGCCTTAAGCATTAAGTATTTCTCAAACTAAGACAAATACAACCATAAAAAGAGGATGGAAAAAAAGACAGCTGGAAGTAAATTATATAAATCTTGTTTCAGTAAAAACACAGTGTAGATGGATATACTGGCAAAGTACTTGTTATTCTTAAGCAGAGAGGAACTGATGGTAGAAGTCTATTGTGGTGATTTCAACAAGGTCTACATTAAATCAAAAAAATGTAATCTATAAAAACATTTTTGTCTTGATTCTCTTAGTCCTGATACTAGACATCTATCATTGGTGTCAGTATGATCTTGCAGTTTGCAAGGACACTGCAGAAAGAAATCCAAGGGATGGCAGGAACTATTCAATTTATTTCCTATTATTTAGGTTGTCTGTTTAGAGGCCACTGAAACCATTGTCCTTGCAATTTCTGCGCAACACAACTCAAGAAGCAGCTCATTCAGGAAACACTACTCCTCTGAGCCAATGTCTTGTCTGAACATTAGGAATCCTAAAGTTTTATTCAGAACATGCCTGGAAGTACCTTATTTTCCATTTATTGTCTGCAAACTTTCCCTGCAATTAGTCCTAGCTATGATTCTTGAGAATGTTGGTGTTTTCCCAGGGTTCAATAATGTGTGTCTGTCAGACTGGGTTCCAAGTAAAAAGCAGCTAAAAAACACTTGCTTGCCCTTTTCACTTGTCTCAAAGATTGGACCAACATTCAGAAGTAGGAGGTAGAGATTTAGTTTATTGTCTTCCAGGATGGATCTAAACACACATGTTCTACCTCCTGAAAGAAAACCACATGTTATAAGTGCTGGAATTGAAGTCCATTCTGTCCTCCCAGTGCTGTTTCACTTTGTGTGGAGTAGTTGAATATTCATGGGAATTGGTAATGCTGTTCATGACTTCATGCTCTAGTGACTATGGCAGTTTCCTAGGAGAAGGGAGAGCTGGTGTTCTATTCTTGTTCTAATTAATATTTTAGTATCTCTATTAAATGGAAAAAAAAAAAACAAACAACCCAACAAAAAAGAAGAAATCAAAACTTTCTCACTCCTGATCCACTCAGCTCCAGTACAGCTCAAAGTCCAGAAGCAGAAATGTCAATGTGCTCTGCTTGCAATCAAGAAGGAATCATCATCAACCATTTCTGGAATAAAGAACTCTTTCTTTCTCACTTAGCAGAAGTGCGGGCCTATGACCCACACTCCTTTTCTTTTTTTTTTCTTTTTTCTTCTTTATAGGAAATTTTCTAAGCTAAATAAGGCAGAAATAAAGCATGAAGAGAATAATTTGGAAAGAATTCTTCATTCTGACTTCCAGCTTGCAGAGTAGAAAGGTAGTCTGCCACACAAGGTGGAACTTTGAAGCAGAGCCCAAATATTTACACACAGAAGCAAGCAAACAAATCAGACTAAATAAAGTATGAACAAACTTAAAAAATTTTGGCTATGATGCATTTGATTATCGAAAAAAACCATAGTAGGAACCCTGTACACAACGGTGTTTGGATGTTCATGCAAAAGGAAAAGGTTGAAATATTACATATACATATGTTTTGCATATGAAAATGACAGCTGACAATAACAGGTGCCAGACTAGCTAAGATAGCACAATACACCCAGAAAGTTACTTAGGGTCACTAGGAAAAGGTGAAATATTTTGTTGGTCTTGTGGAAGTGTTAACCTCATCACTCATTCCATTTATGGCCAGCTTGAAACAACATGAATTAATCATCCCCAGTTAATACCTTGAGCTCATCCATTTATTTGTATCACTAGTTTCAGTGCCATATTATTATTTTTATTTCCCTGTCCTGATCACCTAATATAAAAGTTGGGTTTTTTTCCCCAACCTTTCATCAAAGGTACTGAGTAGTTATTTCCAAATCAAAAGCTGATGTGCAGATCTCTAGTAATGATGATCCTGTTTTCACAGGTATAATCTAATATAGTTACAGGGCAAATGAAATATCACAACTTCTATTTTTCTCTCTTGAATGACAAAGAACAAAACTTAAATCTTTGACCCTCTCTATATTTCATTATATCATTCAACAACTCAGACCAAGTTTTTGGGATGGCCCTTCTATTTATCAGCAGTGCTATCCACCAGGCCTCACAATGTGTTGTGTGTTTCCAAACACTTTTCTTCTGGATCTTGTGACCCTAGATGATAAAGAAAAGAACAAGGACACACATTCTTTTGTGATCCTACAGCTATCAGACAAATCAGTGACTGTGCTCCTTCTCAGGCATCAAGGCAATTTCCACCAAGCCACCAGTGTTCAAGGAACAGGGGTAGGTGATGGAATTTCCCCATGGACTACAAGTTGTTATGGCTGAAGTTCCCTGTATTCAAGAACAAAGCAATCCTCTTCTATATGCCTTCTCTAGCATAAGCACACAACAGCTTATTAGAAGCCCTTATAGAACATTGTATTGACAATATACTCAACCTATCTTTTCCCAGGAGAAAATAATGAGAACTTGGCACTGGGTATAAGCCAGCAAAATACACTTCTTAAGACCTTGTAGTCACAATAGCTTAAGAACAGCAAACAAAAGAAGAGATTTCTTCGGTGTTGCTGTTAAGTTGGATAAATTGAACAATTTCTAAAATGTGTCATAGCAGAAAAGTACAGAAGATAAGTCCAAAGGACTAATGTGTTCCTAGCTGAGCTGGGAAATATGCATATTCTTCTGTGTCACATGCAGCTGGAAACGCAATTGCCCTTGACTTTGGGAAGGTCAGTATGAAACTGGTTTCTGGAAGTTCTGGCTCCTTGGGAAACACCAGCTCCCTGGCTACCTGTACCAACTTTGATAGATGAGTTTTCCTGGGAGCCCAGGTTATACTGCTGTAACAGTTATTAAAAGGGGAACATAGCTGTAGAGCACTTAGCTTTCAAAGGAGTGTTTTTCATATGACATTTGGTTTTCAACTGCAAGCAGTTCTAATTAAGAACAAAACAAAACAAAAAACCCCAAAGCAAACCAACCAACCAACCGACTAAAGACTAAAAGAAAAAGAAAAAAAAAAGAAAATAAAGAATGGGGGAAAAAAGAAAGAACAGGAAAAAAAAAAGAAAGAAAGAAAATAACTCACTCTCACTAAGCTGATCTTCAATCTTTAAGCTTGTTTAGTGCCAAAAGCACCTGTTGGCACATTTTAAAAGTCTGTATATTTCTGGTATTTTGTCCCAACACAGGAAAATTAATTTGAGAAAGGCAAGTTGGGAGATTTACTGCTTTTGTCTCAAGCAGCCTACTGTCTTTATGTGTTGTTAACAAATTAGATACAAAAATAGAGAATGGTTCAGAGAAAGAACCAAGTAAGTGAGCCAGGCATTACAATACCCTGAAGCCCACATTTTCAACTGTTGTTTAAAACCAGGCCTGATTACTAACAGAACTCTCCAGTTTCTAACAGCTTCTCTTCAGGTAACTCCATGAAGTGAAAGTTGGAAGAGAGCTCAGCACTGTGGGTGTCACCATGGAAATAAAATATTCCTGTGTTTGTGGGTGGTGAACTGTTGTTCAAAGCTGTGCAGTAAAGCCGCAAAGTCAAAATCAGCACTTCTGAATTTTAAAATGAAAACAACAATGAAGTGGTTTATTCAAAAGCTTTTAAAATATCACAGTACATTGTGCACAGTGAAAATGCTCATTATTGTGGTTAAAAAGACAGAGAAGAACAAGTTCTCTCTTATTACACTCTTATAGATTTGGTGAAGTCACCAACTTGTATCATGATGTCCCCAGCATTTTCAAATATTTTAAGTGGATTTAAATCTTTTGGAACATTAAAATGCCACATGAAAACACAATAATGTTCATTACTGCTCTGAGGAAGGTACAGCATCATAGCAGTCATGCAGAAATGGCAAATAATGAGAACTAAAGTAGAAAGACTTGATTTAAACCTCCCTATATGTTCCCATTGGAGGGTGAAAATTTATCATGAATATTTAGGCATGTGAACATCTGATATTCATAAAATATCATCAGACTCCCACTCTCCTGCCACTGAATCACAGAAGTGCCTAAAATATTCAGATATACAGCACTGACATTCAAAATACCATGTATTTTGATATAATGTATACCATGTACATATCTGTATGGGTAGGCACCTCCAAATTCTTTCTTAACTGGAGAAACATGAATAGATACTAATTATTGCATCCTGCTGGACCCCACGGACAAGGTGGTTGTAGGCCAGCCTTCATGTCTGGACTCACCCCAGATCCCTGCTTGAAGCTCTGCTTATGCCTCTTATCCAGCCATTCCCCATGTAAACTATACATGGTTTCAATGGGAAATGGAGACAGACCACACCTCTGCCACCTGTAAAATATACCATTGGGAAAGTAAGTCACATTGATATCCTATCTACCATTCAGTTTACTTTACCAATTGTTTTAGACCTTTTCAGGCAAAGAGAAATAGTTTTAACAGGAAGAATGTGCAACCCTCTCCTGCTCAGGGGCTGTACTAATTTCTAGGGCTGGTGAGTGCATGTTTCTGCAGGTTGAAGTGATCATGGAGAAGAGACATATTTTCACTGAGCAGTGTTTGACTGTATTCAGTGTATTATGTTACAATTATGCCTGTGGCGAGGAGTTTGTGTGCCATACAGCTTATGGTACTTTGAGCTAATTCTTTTGAAGTTAAGAAAAGATTAGTTCAAAGTATTTGTTTAGGGACCTATTTATCACCTTCTGGATTTAGAGTTCTTTTTCCCACTTCTCACTAGTGAATTCACTTTCAGTTGTGATCTTTCTTCATACAAAGTTGAATGATCTCATTATTACATGTTTTAAAAAGAAAAGCCCATACAGGTATATTCAGGATCTATCAGTATTTTGCTGAAATACTACATTCCCAGCTTGAGAGGCATGTATTAAGTCTAACATCATGGGTTTGATGAAATTCCAAATTCCAAATGCCTATTTCAGAAGTCTATCAAAATCTTAAAAACTACTTTAATGAAAGAAGGCATTTCAATTTTATGTTGTCACTCATATTACAGGTATAATATAGAACAGAATATTAAATTGTTCTGATAATAACAGCCTGTTCACATTTTTCTTTGAAAAATTACAATTCAGTGCCTTACTGATAAGAAAAATATGCAGTTTTTCAAGACCTTCACACATAATTTTTTTTTAATCGAATACTAACAATTATAAATGATGATATGACGTTGAAACTTGGGAAAGTCTGTATTACAGAAATGCTGTTGGCAAATCTTGCCTTCTTCTTTAAACAAAAGCATACTGGGTTTTAATCTTCTTTCAAACACTGATTTCAATGATTCTTTCATCATGTTTTCCTTCTCTATTTTGACTGAGGATCTTGGAAGCAGGAACCCTCTCAACATATGTTCAAACAGCAGCCACTAAAATGAAAGACACAGCTCACATGATATGCCTAGGTATGTCCAGAATTACTACAGTTAGAAAGGCAGCATCAATTTTTAATACTAATAAATTAATGCTATTAAAGAACTGATATCTTATTCACTTATTCAACAAAGTCCTTTCTGGACCAGAATTCTGTTATCTGATCATGCCTTAAAACAGGAAATATTTTTTTTAGATAAGCTCACCCACACAAGCCAGCAGGAGACAGCAAGAGAAGGCAGCTGTAGTGTCACAAACGTCTTGCAGAACACAGGCAGCTTAGAAAATCCTAGCTATGTAAACTTAGAGTTTGGGGTCAGACTGTGTCTGTAAATATATCCAAGTGTTTCCAATTAAATCACTCCTTTAGATGACAGAATACTTTATTAATTTACAGATCATTGTTTTTTGGTAGGCTCCGCTTGGGGATTCGGGGAGACAATCCTAATAACATTTGCCACTCCGTGGTGTTTAGATCCCTACAGTAAACATGAAATCCTTCCAAAGAAAAATTCTAAATACCCCCAACTACCTAAAAATCTCTTTAAAATATGGAGAGATGAGCTTATTTCTATCATTCTTTAAACAATCTCCACAGTAATAGCAATATTCTTCCATGACAAATATGGCCAGCCAATGGAACAATATAATATCCATACCATAGGTGGAAGAGAGAAACTGGCACATGACATACTGAATCCCCATTTTATTTTTCTTTCAAAATTCTTAGTAGTGTCAGGGTTTTACCAAGGCAAAAATATTTGGACATGGTTATACAATCATCACTGGCTGTCAGGATAGACATCTTAGCAATCACAGAATATTGGTGTCGTGGGTTGGAACTGAGTTGATTGACAGTTTCTTGAGCCAATTATGCTTTTCAAGTTCACATATTTAAACCTGCTGGAGGCACAGGAACTTCCTCTTTGGAAGAGGAGCTGCAGGGAGCGGGGTGTGGGGGTGGAATGGCTCTGGGCCCTGCCCTCAAAGCGGGCCCAAACCTCCCCTCCCCTGGCTCCAGGGCACAAGTCCCTGGAATGCTGCGGGACACCCTCCCTCAAAGCCATGGGCAGCTGAGGAACACCCGTGAGCTGCACAGCCGAGACCCCGGAGTGGCTTCCCGGACCTGGGAGGGGCTTCCTTTCCCCTACGCCACGTGGCCCTGCGCAAACCCAGTGGGAGCTGATTTCCAGCTTTCTCAGACTGAGGAAACCATCAAACAACTGGCAGCATCAAAGGAAAAGGGCTTTTCCTCCAACGTACAGCCCAACAAGAGTAAGCTGTTCAACGTGGCATTAAAGTCAGAGGGAGAAAGTGAGTTATACAAGACAAAGCGAAAGATGGCGGTGGAAAGAAGAGGGTGGAGTGGCATGCCGCGCGAAGCTTAAATCGACTCTTTGCAGACTGTGGTAAAAACTGTAATACCATAAACTGTTCTTTTCTCTCTAATCCATTTAAAAGACATGGGGGGATTGAGAATTCTGTAGGCAGCCTGTGGAAAAAAGAAAGTGATCTATGCCAGGGTTACCAAAGAGCTTTGTATTAGTTTGAAACCGTCATCCCAGGATAAAAAACTTTTTTTTAGAGATTTTTGTGAAGAAGAAAGTTGTGAATTTCAGGCTGGAATTTGCTTATCCTTAAAATGAGAACACCCCATGTTTTGGCCCATGATTGCAGTATGAAAAGACTGTGAGATTTGCATGGGAGAGATTAGTATGTTTTCATTGCAATAGACTGTTTCTGGGCGGGCAGGACTGTTGCAGGTAGCAGTTTGGAAACCATGCTTGAGCAGAGAGGAGACCTTCTTTTTTCCCTGGGTTTGGAGAGACTTTTTAAGAACTTTAATACTGACCAGAAATTCCATCTTTGTTATCCTTTATCCTTTGCTGGGAGAAGTGCTGGACGGGGAGGGGTGCTGGAAAAGAGGGGTATGTTTTTTTTCTTTACTTTCTTAATGGTTCTTTTTCTTTTAATCCTAATAATAATAAACTTTTTTATATTCTTTAAAGTTTTAAAGCCTGCTTTGCATTTCTCCTAATTCATATCTCACAAAAGCAAATAAGTGAACTAAACCACTACACTAATTGATGTTTCTGCCCGGTTTTTGATCTAAACCAGCTACAATTGGTCACACTTGGGAATTAAATAATTTATTATTATACTTATCTGATGCATAACATAAGCATAAAATGCTGTACTGCCTACTTCCCAATTTAAAAAGTGCAGGTCAAATAAAATGTCACAAAATAAAGCACACAAGCCTCCTCAGAAGAGTTAGACATGGAAAACATGAGGTTTGGGTATTACATTTAGTTTTTTGTTTGTTCATCATATTTAAACTTCCCCTGGAGTATATTTTTTCTCCCCATTTTTCTCTGTCTCAAACAAATCAGTGACTGTACTAAAGCATAACATTATTCTTAGACAGGAATTCTCAGTATTTTCTACTCTGCTCTGGTGAGACCCCACCTGGAGCACTGCGTCCATCTATGAGGTCCCCAGCATAAGAGGGACATGAAACTATTGGACCAAGTCCAGAGGAGGCCTAAAACTTGACAAGAGGACTGGAGCACATCCCCTGAAAAGACAGGCTGAGAAAGCTGGGGCTGTTTAGCATGGAGAAGAGAAGGTTGTGTGGAGACCTCATACCGACCTGCTGGTATCTGAAGGGGGGCTACAGGGAAGCTGGAGAGGGACTCTTTGTCAGGAACTGTAGTGACAGGACAAGGAGTAATGGGTTCAAACTGAAAGAGGGGAAATTTAGGTTAGATGTGAGGAATATATTCTTTACTGTCAGGGTGCTGAGACATTGGAATAGGTTGCCCAGGGATATTGTGGATAACCCAGTCCTGGAAGTGTTCAAGATAAGTTTAGATAAGGCCTTTAGCCACCTGGCCTGGTGGCAGGTGTCCCTGCCCACGGCAGGGGTTTGGGACTAGATGATCTTTAAGGTTCCTTCTGATCCTTAACATTCTATGATTCTATGACTGCTATGAATGTTATGAAAATTAGTATCTTATTCTAGACATTTGGAGGATGCTTCCTTTCCTTCTTCAAGCCTTTTTTTCCAGTCCTCCTTATAATTAATTCTCCCCCTCAAGCTCCAAATCAGCTATATACTGGGGTCTTCTCATCAGATCAACTCCTGTACACACTGTGGTCTTCTGCATTTGTCCTCCCCAATAACCCTCTATTGATTTTGTACTTGGACTAGGTCTGACCTCCAGTTCTCTTCTGGTTCACCTGAAGCTCCTGTACCCCTGCTCCTCACTGCCCTTTTCCTGCAGTGAGCACAGAGCAACCAGGAGAAGGGTAGAGGGCCATTCTCTTGATCTCAAATTGCATATGAGTATTACCAGCATGTTACACCAATTATCACAAAACCTGTAACAATTTTGTCCCTCCATTCAGTCCTAGTGATGCCTCACCTGGAGTCTGTGTCCAGTTCTGGGCTCCTCAGCACAAGAGAGACATGGAAATGGAGCAGGTCCAGTGTCGGGTGAAAAAGATGATCAAGGGACGGAGCACCTCTATTCTGAGAAAAGGCTGTGGGATCTGGGCCTGTTCAGTCTCAACAAGAGGTGACTGACATCAGTGTCTGTCCGTGTCTGCAGGGAGGGGTCAGAAGAGGGACCAGGCTTTGCTCCGTGGTGCCCAGCAATAGATTGGCAAGAGACAATGGGCAGTAAGTGATGCACAGGAAATTCCACCTGAACATGAGGAAGAACTTTACTGTGTGGGTGACCACACACTGGAACAGGTTGCCCAGAGAGACTGTGGAGTCTCCCTCACTGGAGATACTCAAGCTCCATCTGGATGCACTCCTGTGCTGTGTGCTCTGGGATGGCCCTGCTTCATCAGGGAGGTTGGACCAGATGACCCATTGTGGGCCCTTCCAACCTGACCCATTCTGTGATTCTGTGAATATTATATTTCATAAGATGCGAATCTTATGATTTGCTTTTGTGCTAATAAGTATTCATTTGATAACAGAATAATCTGAACCACATGCACCAGAAAGAAAATTAAATTAATCCCAGATGTACTAACTTTCTAAATATCTTCTGAGGTTCAACATATGAGTTTTGAAGCTCTTAGTTTTGGAAATACTGGATGTGTATGGCTGATAAGGAACAATTTCTTTTTGGTGCAACATGTTTTAATTGAAACATTCTTTCATCTAAACCAAAATATTTTGTGGAAAAAGTTAATTTTCAGAAAGTTTCTTGAACATTATTAAACATTTTGTGTTAACACTTTCAGACTCAAACATTTAATGGACCAGAATACTCTGCTAGAAGTCCACAAGTCTGTGCATAGTCACATTGACAAGCACTCATTTCATGTGGGAGAACCACGACCGATTAAGTGGCTGAGCTGTATTATACCAAAACTTCTTTTTCCAATAGCATTTCATTAGAAAAGATAACTTTCCAGGTCTTCCTTATGAAGTATGAATCCACTTGGGAAGAAAACAAATAGAAAAGCTGTCAGTTTGCTGGTGGTCTCATGTGCGTATCATTTTGGTGTAGGGAAAAATGAAACAAGCAGACCCCTGAATTTCTCAGAGTTTAACACAGAATGGGTCATTTTGGAAGGAACACAGTGGGTCACCTGATCCAACTTCCGTGCTCAAGCAGGGCTATCCTAGAGCACGTGGCACAGGATTGCATCCAGGTGGTACTGGAATGTCTCCAGTGAGGGAGACTCCACAACCTCTCTGGGCAACCTGTTCCAGTGTGTGGTCACCCACACAGCACAGAAGTTCTTCCTCGTGTTCAGGTGGAACTTCCTGTGCATCAGTTTCTGCCCTAATTTCTAATACTGAAGTCAGGAAAAAAGGATTTTGAGTATTTTCTAGTAGCAAAGTGTAAACCTATGATTCTTTCTCTCCCCTACACTTTATATAAGATATGCTTAAAGAATAAGTACCAGGAGCTAAAAGTAAGACATTACCAGGGGCAGATGGGTGAGATGGATGAACAAAGTTTCATGTCCTGGTATTACTTAGGTTTGGAGCACATCTTTTCAGTAATGGAATTTCTTACTCAATCAAAGATTTAAGAGCTTATGGTTTTTTGGAGTTATTTTAATGGGAAAAAAAAACCCACAGGGAGTGAAAATATCCCATTATGAGCACAGTAATGAACCAGATCTGCAGTTAAAATTGAGAAAATAAGAAATTTGGAAGAAAAGCAGAACAGTAACATTAATTTGGAATTTCCTGTTTAGTAGATAGCTTTCAAACTGGGAAATTTGTCTTGGAAATTTTCCTCAAATTTCAAACATAGGTTTCTTTCATCTGAAGACTGAGGTGATACTTTGTGACTGCATTTTGAAAAGTCTAAGGACAGTTTTTTAAAAGAGGCCATAACTCATTCTCTGCTGTCATTTCTGTTTCCTGTCTCTTGAGCTCTGTATCTTTGTCCTTAAGAAAACAGCGTCATTAGATGTAAATTCTGATGTAACTTTTATGCAGATGATGCTGAAGTGACCTAAAGGAGAGAAATCTCTACATTCTAGCTAAGTATGAGAATGAAACATAGCATTCTCTTTAATGCACATGTCTATTTGTTACAACACACGTAATCAAGGCAGGCTCAAATACATTAATTAGCTGAGATTTATGTCAGCAAATAGAGTTTATGCAATCATCTGCAGTTTTGCACAGCAGGAATACGTTAACTCTGCCATTCTCGTGAGTTCAGCAGTGAGTGGGAGCTGAGACAACATGGAAAAGAAGGGCGACCAGTCTTTTCCAAAAGTCTGGCCCTTGAGTCTTAGGCAGCAGCTTAACTTTCTGAACAATTTTTTTGTTAGGTAAAGTGATTGAACTGGCAAGCCAGATGAGAACAAGAAATAACCATGAGAGGATCTGAGAGACAGTATGAATTTAGTGATCAGGAGTCATGATGTAAGTTTTTCTTTTGTACTTGCAGACATACATGGTAGCGTGTAAATAAAAAAGAAACCTTAGTGAAAGGAAGAAAGATGACATTTGAACCAAGAGCAGCTATGGTGTTTTTTCACGTGGCTCTCTTCAAGCCAGTGCAGTTTCACCCATTCCTGGAAGCACAGGCTCATATTGGCATAGTGAAAAATTACTGAATATTGCTTTCTCCGTGACCCAGGTTGCGGTGTTACCTACTTGTTAGAGACTTCCCAACAGAGAAACAAGCATGCTCAAAATGAAGCTCCAAAGATTTGTGGGATGAAAAAAGGAAATGATGAAGTGCTGTCTTAAATAGATGTATGGCAACAGAATGCAACATGATGTTCCAGTCCAGCTCATCTCCGATTTTTAAGTTTAATGAGTATATCAGGTAGGAGAGTTGGGCAGGGAAAGAGATGGGCAAGAGAAATACTTCACAGCTGTGACTGAACATACCCAGGCTAGTTGCAAATGAGGCATCTGCTACTGTAGCAGTGAATCCATGGCAAGGCGAAGTTTAATACACTCCAAACCCAACGATTTGCTTGCATTTTTGGGTAAATGTTCAGCTACAGCAGCTTTCCAACTGTGCTGCCTCACCTGCATTGCTGGCAGTGTCTCAGCTGGGAATTTTAAAGATAGTTCAAATACACTTACACAAACAAAAAAACCAAAAAAACCCAAAAAAAAAGCCCAGAGAGCCAAACGTGTCCTGAGGAAAAAAATATCAGGATTTATTTGTCTTTGCTGTGACTTCTTCCATGACCAATTTTAGGCTCTGACTAGCTTTTTGAAATTTCTTTAAGGTTATGTCTCAGATGGCAGGGGTGAGTGTGTGAGGAGTAGGAAGCACAACACTAATGCTCTCATAATATTATCTTGCTTTTATGCTTTGATCTTAAAGATCACAGGTGATGGTAGCTGATCCTCTTCTGTTCTATCCTATTTAACCATTAATCTTCAGACAGCACAACCTCTGTCCAAATTTGTCTGTATTCATCTGGTGCCATCAGTCATAATCCTGTGAAGGTATTCATAGAGAAATTGGACTTTCAGAGTTTTTATTGTACTTGGTGTTCCCCAGCTCTACATTTCAGATATTAATATTTTTGGAATAGTGTGATCTTATGTTTTTTCTCCTTTTTTCTACTTAAATTCTTTTGTCTTGGAGTATACACTAGATTTTAAAGCTGGCTTCAATTTACTAGAACATCTTGTTAACTTGCATTCCTATCAGAATCTTTCATCTCTAAAGCAGATTGCTTCATCAAAACTATTTATCACTAAAATTTCAAAAACGCTTAAATTAAATCAGGGTGACAACTTAAAATTCCTTCAGCCCCACAGAAAACATAATAATGTTGCTCTCCTTTCTAATTTTGTGTTCAAAACTTCTTGTTCTACTTAATAAAGCATCTGAAGAGAAGTAATCAGAAAAACAGTTCCTATAGCAGAGCCAAAAGGAATGTAACAAGCTGTTCTTAAGTCTGAAAACAGTTGTTATAGCCAGGGTGGACTTTCAACACATGTATGTCAACACTTGTACAGAAAGGGGTAAAAGCAAATTTGTGGGTCTAGATCAATAGGAAGGTTGCTTACAGCTTCAACTGGGGATGATATATGTAAGTAAAGACTAGTAGCCCAGATCTGTGGTAAATATCAACAATTTAAAAGGTCAGTTTCTGAAATAAGGACTAAAATGTATGTCTCTCTAAACAATAAAATCCACCCATGCTTGACTGGTGTACAGTAAGAGCATAATAAATACAAAAACATTTTCATATTAGTTGGGATGGAAGAAGTGCTTACTCAGATTTTAGAGGCAAAGTCCTCCAGTATCTTATGTATTGTACTTCTAATCGTATAATACCTATTTTACTCCATCTGTTTTCTGCTTTATTTGATATACTTGTGTTTCCAAGGGGTTAATTAAAACATTAATAGAGACAACATGATAGTTTGATATATATCTTAATGGCCTTGTAGAACAGAAAATAGAACTTTAGATTCTGGTATCTTGGTGGATGACTGAATATGACCCAGCCATGTGCACTCACAGCCCAGAGAGCCAAACGTGTCCTGGGCTGCATCCAGAGCCCTGTGGGCAGCAGGGGAGGGAGGGGATTCTGCCCCTCTGCTCTGCTCTGCTGAGACCCCCCTGGAGCCCTGCATCAGCTCTGGGGTCCCAGCACAGGAAGGACAGGGACCTGCTGGAGCGAGTCCAGAGGAGGGCCATGATCAGAGCGGGCTGGAGCAGCTCTCCTACAAGGACAGGCTGAGGGATTTGAGGCTGTTAAGCCTGGAGAAGAGAAGGCTCCATGGAGATCTTACAGTACCTTCTAATACCCAAAGGGAGCTTCAGGAACGATGGGAAAGACTCTATCTGAAAGTGTAGTGATGGGAGGAGAGGTAGACATTTTAGACAGAAAGATAGTAGATTTAGATTTGATTTTAGAAAGAAATTCTCTATTGTGAGGGTGATGAGGCATGTGAACAGGTTGCCTGGAGAATTTGTAGATTACTCATCCCTGCAAGTGTTCAATGCCAGGCTGGATTGTGGCCCTGAGCAACGTGATCTAGTGGAAGCTGTCCCTGCCCATGGAAGGGAGGTTGGAAGGAGATGATCTTTAAGGTCTCTTCCAGCCCAAACCATTCTATGATTCTGTGATAAATGTCTGGTAAAATGAGACTAAAGTTTTGGTTGGCACATTTGTTTGTGTGAAAACTGCAATTTACTTATTTACTACACTCTGTGTTGTAGAAGATTGAAAATCCTTTTTGTGAATTCATTGCCCCAGAAGAAAAGATGGATGTACTTATGTTAAAGCTTCAAGTCAGCTTCTTATGGTTTAAAGATCCATGATTCCGGCTATAACTCCCATTTACATTCTATAAATTAAGAAGATTCGATTTTAACTTTTCATGACAGTCTTGTGGAGTGCAGTAATGCACTGCATTTATATAGGAGGAAATAAAATAGAAAATACGTGTCATGATATGCCATTATTACACAACCTCTCAAAAAAAAAAAAAAAGGCAGTAAGAGGTAGGGAAATATCAGCTCAAGTTTTTGAGACAGAATATTGGAATAAATTCCAAAAGGTAATCCCATCAGTCTTTTGAACCTTTGCTTTAGTGCAATTAAAGTAATTCATAATTTACTATGCACATGTGATCTGCCTCTCCATTCCCTGAATGAATTTGCATTCATTTGGAGGAGATGCTTTTTCATGAAGGATCATTCCTTGTCTCCCAATATGATACTGAAAGCAATGTCTGGAGATGTTGCACATAAAGTTTCAACAAACAGGCAAACTATCTGTGATAAATTGGTTTATTGTCTAATGAAAAACATTAAGTAATTTGATCCTGCTCACCCTTCAGTGAAAAAAGTTGACAAGAAGCTGAAGAGCACACCAGGATGTGTTTTGTAACACACATCAGAGGACAATTTATCATGCAGGTACACGTTCAAGAGTCTAAGCCCTGACACTTGCAGAGGGGATAATGGGTTCTCATATCTTTTGGACTGTGTCAGAGGAAACAGGGCTGGGTGAGATGGCACAACAGAGTGTTCCGACAGCTTTCTACAGCTGTTGTCATGCCACCATCCCTTGATCTGAATGCTGCTAAAATGAATCAAGGTTTTACATACATAATTCACTGTCACTGGCATTGCTGCCTTTCTTAATTTACAAGACAAAGAAAATGAAATTAAGAAATACAGAGTAAAGCTACCTCAGAGAGAAGATGTGACTTTATGAGGCTGAGAACTGACATCCAGCACTATAACTTCCAGTCACCACCAGAAAGTAACATTGAAAATTTCTGCAAAAGCTACCTCAGGTGCACTATTGAAATGAGTTTTATTTCTGCCTAGGAGACTCCCTCATATTTATTTTCCCTGAAATTTAACTCCCTTCTGTCAAGGACAAGCTCAAGCTTCACACTATTTTCTACAGCAAACAAAATTTGTATACAGTCATATATGTCAAGCTTTGCAGGTGAAAAAACATTAGTATTTATCTAGTCCTACCTGAAACTACAAGGAAGATTTTTCCCTGTCTGTAGATATTGTTTTTGTCTCAAACATTACAGGTCTGTCTGCAACTCAGACATTACTATTTATTAGTTCAGTATGTTCTCTGCTTCTACTACTGTGTCAGAGGTATACGGCATTGACTTGGTGCCTTAAGCAAACAAAGGAGTAAAAGAATAATCAGATAGTCAATAAAAAGATTTTCAGTTAGAGTAGACTTTGACTTTTGTAATTCTTTGCAAATCCAGTTCATTTAAGGTTACCTTGTTTGTGCAAAGTGAGAACTTCTTGCGATGAGGCTTCAAATCCAGCCTGTTCATTGACAGGGTGGAGCTCATTAGCAATTTAATGTGATTGAAATTATGAAAACCTTCAATGTTACAATAGAATGCTATTCAATATTAAATTTCTTCACCAACTTATCTCTTGGCATTCAAAGGAGGACAAACTGATAGTGGGCTAAAGGAATCGCTTTTATCACCTCCTGTAATAAAAAGCTACTGTAATAGCTCATACCCATTAAAATAAATATGAAAATAAACTCCTGGAGATCTGCAGCTGCAAAGACATCCTTTCCATATCAGCTGACCTTTATGAGCTTGAGTTTCCTCTAACCAGTGCCAAATCCTCCTCTTGCTTCAGAATCATTAGTAGCCTGAGATATCTTTATCCTGAAACATCATGAAAGAACTTTGGGTGCCCTCCATCAGGTAATTAATACTACTTCACTACAGGCCTGACAAAAGCAATTTTCTTGGTAAAACAACAACTTAATCAAGGTTTGTGTCCTCCAGGGGGAGCCAGTCAAGAAATCAGAAATAACATATCTTTCTGCTCTGAAATGATGAGAGAAATACAAATTCATCTGAATATTAAAAAAAAAAAAAAAAAAAAAAAAAAAAAAAATTGTGATAAAAATATTATCCTTCCAAGGATTCCTCATTCTTACCGGTGGAGACCGAGAACAGGTATTTTCATCAGGCAGGAGAGAGATCAGAAAATCTTGAGAGATGCTTTAGACAACATGGCTAGCCAGGCAAACCAAGATCAAGAGGAAGACATACCCAAAGACAAACACCTGGACAGCTATGAGGGGCAGGAGGGTATCCAACAGGACTATGAAACAAATAGATTTTAGCAAGCAGGTGACAGGAACAGAGGAAACAACCAAGTACAACAGCAGTGAGGGAAAATGGTCAGGCATAAGGAATGAGGAAACCAAGGCAGCAGCAGGGTCAAGACTGAAGTGGGGGTGATCAAAGGAGTAACAGACACAGAGAAGAGGACATCAGGCACTCCAGGACATGAGACGTGCCTATATCCAAGGTCACACTGAGGAGGAAAAAACAAGTTGTACAGTCCCAGCATATACCTTGTATTTACAACAAACCATTGGGCAGCCTCCTGGGACAACCTGCAGCTGCAGCAATATTACACAACTGTTCCAGTAACAGGCTGTGGACAAATGCAGATCTCACATCCTTAGCAAACACAGGAGAGGCTTCCAGTAACCAGAGGACTGGTTGCAAATCACATTGTAGTCTCATAACATGCACAGAGGTTCAGTTTGTCCCCTTCATTTTCCCATGACCATTAAGGGGCAAAGAGATCCAGCATTTAAAGCATGTGCTATGAAGAACCTGGAACCTGGGTCACCAAGGACAGCGTTATTCCAAGGATGGATTTAGCCATGGTGATCATGAGGCTGACTGAACAGTCACAGATGTCAATAATACTTTCTAATTAAAAAAAACAAACAAAAAAAAAAAAAAAAAAAAACCAACAAAAAACCCAAAAAAACCTACCAACAAAACCCCAAAAATAAACCCACCCCCCAAAAATCCCTGGATATTAAAAAATGTTATATATTGTACCCAGAACTACACAGGGTTCCAGAAGGTTGTCCAGCTAATTTTATGGAACTCCCTATCACCAGAGACACTTCTTATTGATGTCTTGCAATATTAGTGATTTTTTTCCTTTAAATCTGCTGTTGTCGTAATCCCTTATGGTTCAGAGTTGCAGAAATTTATATGAAAAAAGCTAAGGAAAACAGAAAATGAGACAAAACCAAAATCTGTAGACCAGGGAAAATCTTATTTGTAGTTTCAGGTACGACTAAATAATTCTGCGCAACAGAAAAATTCTTGATGATGTCTTTAGTGTAATAAGTAGTGATGGAATTCATTAGGAATACAGGGATGAAAGATTTCATTCTCTGAAGAAGTACCTGGGCTTACTCATTTATAGATGCAAATTAAAATCTGGGATGTCAGCCCCTTGTACCACCATCTAAAATACTGTTTGAAAATGGATGACAGAGAGAACTGTCAAGGGATCTTTCAGTCTAGAGCATAGGTCTATACCTGATGCTAAAATACATTGGTGCTTATGGAAATGTGTAGATTTCCCAGCACCCAAACTGGTGCTCAGTGTTGAACTGTAAGTGAACTGATATATAGACATATGTTTTTCAGATGCAAATTCTATTCTTGGCTAGATTCTGAAAATTATGAAAACTATTTTAAAATATTTATACAAACTTGATAGTTTAGTTATGGAGGCAATATTTCTTAATAATTAGATTTTATTATTTAATAACTAAAGAGTATGCAATATTTCAGAAGTTCACATAGTCCCCTGTTCAACTGACTGTTCAGAGTGTTCCTGAAGTTTCTCACTAAGTATTCATACTCTCTACCTGTTTGTACAATCTCATTCTCCAAAGGACATGGTCTACACATGCTTATTTCACATCTTCATCCCAGTTCATTTAGAGAACACCCTGCCTGGTGTTGCTCACATACACAAAATTATTTCAGACTATTATAGTCTAAACATAGACCCTATTTCAACATTCCAATTCTTAGAGCGGGCTTTAAAAGCAAGGTAGATACAGACTTTTTAACAGGGCCTGCAGTGATAGGACAAGGAACAAAGGTTTTAAGCTAGAAGACAGCAGTTTCAGGGTAGATATAAGGAAGAATTTTTTTACAATCAGGATGGTAAAACACTGGAAGAGGTTGCCCACAGAGGTGGTGGATGACTCATCCCTGAAAACATCCAAGGCCATGTTGGACAGGGCTCTGAGCAATCTGATTGAAGATGTCTGGGCTGATTGCCAGGGAGGTTGGACTAGAGGACCTTTACAGGTTCTTTCCAACCCAAACTATATAACTCTATGATTCTATAATTCATTAACAACAGTTTTTATTAAAAAATAAAGGTAAGAACATGGTTTTTGAACAACATCGAGATACTTGAGATATCTGAATGAGATGAAAACAGCCTAAGAAAAGTAACGGAGCTTTGTTCCTAAGCATATTGCCCACAGTACATGGCACTGCACTGTGAGATGAAGATGTACCTGAACATCTTTTAGATTCAGGCATTTTAAATGACTGTATGAGGGAACTCTAATTTTTTTCCAAATATTTACCTGTGGAGCTATCTAATACTAAAGTAAACAAAACTACGTAAGTTTTTGTACATCAAGTAGAGGTGTTATGTAGAAGTAACCTGTGGATCCTGGTAGATGGCAAGTTGAACATGAGCCAGCAGTGCCCTGGCAGCCAGGAGGGCCAACCCTGTCCTGGGGGCATCAGGCACAGCGTGGCCAGCAGGGCAAGGGAGGGGATTGTCCCCTCTGCTCTGCCCTGGGGCGGCCTCACCTCCTGTGCTGGGGGCAGCTTTGCATGCCAGGAAAAAAGACTAGAAAAAAACTATTAGAGTGTCCAAAGGAGGATGACAAAGAGGATGAAGGGCCTGGAGTGGAAGCCGTATGAGAAGAGGCTGAGGGCACTTGGTCTGTTCAGCCTGGAGGAGACTGAGGGGAGGCCTCACTGCAGGTACAACTTCCTTGGGAGGGGGAGAGGAGGGGCAGGCACTGATCTCTGCTCTGTGGTGACAGTGACAGGCCCCAAGGGAATGGCCTGGAGTTGTGTCAGGGGAGGTTTAGGCTGGATATCAGGAAAAGTTTCTTCACCCAGAGGGTGGCTGGGCACTGGAACAGGCTCCCCAGGGAAGTGGTCACAGCATCAAGCCTGAGAGAGTTCCAGAAGCATTTGGACAATGCTCTGGGACACATGGTGTTGCTCTTGGGGTGTCCTGTGCAGGACCAGGAGTTGGACACAATGATCCTTGTGGGTCCCATCCAACTCAAGATGTTCTATGATTTTATGATTCTAATTCCTGCCTATTAAAAGTCAACGAAACTTTGTTGCAGGAAGAATAAAGGGAATTCCACCATTCCCATGGCAAGGGCTTAAACTGACAAGAAGTCATTCATCTGGTTTGTAGAATATCTGACCCTAATATGTCCCTTCAGACAGTACTTGAACAGCCAGCAGAAAGCTAGGAAGGTATAGAATTTATTAAGAATTACTGAAAAAAGAAACCTAATTTCGCATGCAATATATAGCAACACAAACATGTGGCTGAAGAAAAAAAATGCAAAATTATCAGGGAAATTAAAGTAACAGTAGAAGAACTTGAAACAGAATAAAATATATAATATGAACAAACTCTTTTTAAGTGGCCTGACAGAATCCCTCAAATAAAATGTCCTTGACAGTTAGTATGGTTGAGGGATATTATTAACACATGGTGTATACACAAGTCCATGCATATTCCAAAAGATCAGAGAAAATTGCCAGCTAGAGAATAACACATATCTTGTTCTTCCCATTTGAAAGCATGGCTATCATCAGAGCAGTATTCCAGATTTTTATGAGGCCAGGTCTGAAGCTTTTTCTGTAGGAAACAAACACACTTAAAAATAAAAATATTTGGATAATTTGAAGACAGCAAGGCTTACAAAAATAATGGAAAAACAGAAATAATCATTCTTACAGGAACTACAGAAGTATAAATGTGCATTTTAAAAGATTAAATCTAATGTGCCTCTCAGTTTCAGACTGTTGAGCTGGCACCCTGAAAACAACTAACCTTCCAAGAACACTAAAGCACACATTTAGAAATGCTCAGAAGGGCAAAAATTTGCCGTTCTAGGAATGGAGACCTCGAAACTCAGTTTTGTGCATCTTGATTCATCCACCCCGTGGCACTGAGTTCTGTGCAGCTGAAGTGATAGACAAAATGATACTTTGACAACAGAGCTGCAGAGGCGAGAAGAGAATCTTGAATCCCTCTGGAAAGAAAGACCTGTGATGTCCCTTTGAACTTGCAGAGTGGGATAGTTCCTCTGTGTGCTGGGCCTGCAACAGAAAAAAAATCTCCTGTTGACATTCAATTGAAAAGCAAAATTATCTAAAGTGTGAATCACCATTAATTGGTATCTGCGATGTAATTACATAACAGGACCTTTGTCAGTCCCTCGCTCAAAACTTCAAAGAATATGTAAATATATAGACCCTCTCTTCCTTTTAGAAGTGGATTTATCACTGGCCTTTCAGAAAGATGGGACTGCAGTATCGAGATTCCTCATAAATTTATCCTGAGTAACAGTAATTGGTGAAAAATAAATAGTTCATTGACTTTACATAAAGAATCACATTCATTCATTTGGCGTACTTGATTAAATTTATGTACCAAAAAAAAAAAAATCCCTGGAGAAATAAAATAGTTAAATCCTTGTATTTGCTAGTATATCCTTTTAATTTAAATAGCATTTCTTTCTTCTTGCCTTGTGAAGATTTTCAACTTATTCATCTATAATTTATGCCAATACTTTTGTCTTATAATTGGTATTCCTTTTGTTCTCTAGTGGATAATCAGAGATTTCCAACAGACTGAGGGAGCAAGCAACCCAAGAAAAATAGCAATTTATTTCCTAGGAATGCTATGAACTGGTCATTACAAAAACCTTTCTATTGCTTGACATATCTCCTTATTTGCAAAGGAAGGAGACCTATGTAGAACAGTCAGGAAACACAAGCAGCTCTACTGGCATGAAATGGGGCAATTAAACAGTGGCACTTTTCTCATTGATTCTCCAGCAAAAGCAAGACAAGCATTTTTACACCTGAACCAAAAGGTTTTCTACATGTTTTTTTAAGAAATATCATCTTCTCATTCCTGCCACCAACCTTCATGAAATAGGTACTGTTAGCAGCTACTTCTCAACATCCTTTAAACTTTTACTACTAGTCTACACCATTTGTTTTGAAACACAAATGCTCTAAAACTGTGATTGTAAACATCAAGCTATTGAAATGTAGCCACTAATAGGAAAAAATGAAAAGTCATGACCAAAACTCAGCTTTATGATGAAATGGCCCCTTTATGCAATGCTAGTCTACAAAGAGTACTGATATTGATGTCTAGGGAACCTGTTGCCCTTTGAGAGGTAATGTATTCCTGAAAAGTAAGTTACAGTCACAGTTAAAATCATGGTGTTGACAACCATAACGTTATTCCCTCTCTGTCAAAATACTTTGCAGTGAAATCCTGGAAATAATAGACACATGCTTCACACAAATCTCTCGACTACATTTCTTTGTCCTAGGAAACTAGTTAGAAGGGTATCAGGATCTTCTTTACAAGTTATTCCATATTATACATATCACACCAATTTGAACAAAAAAAGCCAGAAAACAGCAACACCAAACCCCCACAATAAAACACTTCAAACACACTGCTCATAAAACAGATCTGTATAAAGCAATCCATGGAAAAATAAATAATCAGGAAAACTATTCAATAATCTAAAGTAATGGAATAATTTATACAACAGAACAAATGAAGAAAGTGTAGAGGAAGAAATGCGTAATTTAAGTGCCGAGGAATTGAAATCCAGAGGTTGCACAATGCCATCATCCTGGAGTTGGAGTGTTAGTCATATAATAAATTGCAGGAAGCTCCTTGAAATCTGGTCAACATAAATTATAATATTAATACACATATTAAGCTAAATTTATAAACTGTCTGCTGCAGTACTAACTATATACTCTCAGGGCTTAAAACTAGAGGATCACACAAATATCCTTAGAGGCAAATACCTGAATTAATTTGAATTCCATAAATCTTGCTTGACTTAACAGGATGGTCATTTCTGTCTCAGCAGAGGCTTTATCTTATTCAAAGAAAGGAAGAGTGATTCATTAACTTCATGATGCTTTGTGTTAGGCTACATGAAAACAATGACTCCCTGAGGGCAAATCTGTTTTATTTTCCTGAGATGGAAAGAGCAATAGCTGGGAAGCTCAATAACCTGTATGTAGCATGGGATACCAGACAAAAGTCCTGCTGATAAAATTTCCCTATCTGATATGGGCAAGCAAAAAATAACTTTAAAAGTGGCATTCCAGAAATAAAGAAGAAATCTTGTCCTCAGGCAAATAGGCAGTATTTTTTTCCATGATATTCAAGAAGGCAGCAGCATTATGTTCTCACCTCGCTTCCATTTTTTGTCACCAGTCTATCATTGTATTTATCATATGAATCACTTCTGCTGTTGCTTTGTTGGCAGCACTTGCAGAAATCCCAATTAGCACTGTTAAGGCTGAACAGATTTAATACATACTAGCATTTGGTCTGTTTCAACCAGGAACAGAGAGAAGGAAAGAAGATTCTTAGAGAAAAGTGACCTTACAAAGTACTGTATTACTTCCTTCCTATGTCTGTTTTCTTTATTTCTGTACACCCACAGAACAAAACTTAAAAAGAAAAACAGGTAGGCAGACATGATATCCCAGTGCCAAGGAGGCCTCCCCTTTTTGACCTTTGGCACAGTCTGCTCGGACATCACTCCCAGATGGGACAATTTCAGTGTCTGTGTCTCAGCACACTTGAAAGCATCTCTGTGACTAAATTCTCTGTGCTCTCTGTGTAAGCCCCACCCGGGAACAGAATTCTTGATTTGTTGATCTCTCTGGTGAGCTCAAACTAGCAAACAAAATAGGTTTTCAGGGTTTTTTTGTTTCTTTCTTATTAAGCCTCAGAATTTGTTTTGTTTCAGATATACACCCTATGGCAGAAAACCAAGCAAATCAGATTTCAGCAGGAGGAAGCACACAACACAACTGTGACAATTACAATTGAGTGGGTTAGGATTTGTTGCTAGTGTATGGCTTAATTAAATAGAACCCAATTTTAAAAGGTTACCCTGTGTGCAGCTGCTAATATGTAAGCACTTAGTACTGAAGGTGGAGAAAACCTTCAAGGCAATTAACTCATTTAAACAACGACAAAAAAAGCACCTAAAGAGAAAATTGGAATTGATTTTTTTTTTTTAATTCTAGTTTTATTAGTTAGAACTAGGTCCTTGTGTAGCAGATTTAAAATCTGTAGGCAGGAAAGTGCACTGTGAAGTCGACAAACTCTTAGACCCATACTCAACAGCAGAAGGAAACAGAATAGGACAGAAAATATTTTTACACAACAAGTAAAAGCTGAGCCTGCCAAAGATGACTACAGTTGCAGCTATGTTACTGCCAACAGTGCATATGTTTCATATGGGCAGCTGAATGCTTTCTTTTCAGTGTGTAAGAATCCTGTTCTCCTGGCCTATATTAACTGCAAATGCTCTAAAATTTTTTGAAACAGAGCCATACAGACACCTCTGACATATAATTACTCCCTGCTCTGTAAAACTCCTGAAGGTTTCTTTACACATGTATATATGGGCTACTCTTCTTAGTATTCCAATGAAAAGATAGTTGCCTTCACTTCAAATTCAGAGAAAACAGACAAAACCCAGTAATTCCAAATATGACTAAATTGCATCCTAAGTGGGCTTCTTGGCAAGCCTAGAGAGTCCAGATGAGGTATATTGTGAGAATATGTTAGGTCTCCCTGCTGGTCTCCATGCCCAGATTTTCTCCTTAGAAACAGTGTCCGTATATGTTTGTGTGTGGATGGAAAAGAGCACAGATTTTGTCCTACAGGGAATCAACGTGCTCAGGGCAAGTGTCCAGGTCTGGAAACTGGGAAGGTTTCCCAGATCCCTAAGTACAGACATAGACACTGAGAGACAGGGTCTGGCTCCTCAGTTCTCTGGTTTTCATAATCCAGTTGTCCAAAAGGGTCTGAAAACTGGCCTAAAAATCTTCACTGTCCTCTGCTTTCTGATAAAAGCTGTCTTCAGGAAAGGAAGAAGAATTGTGAATTCTGACATGAAAAGCTTCAGGTCCCAGCTCTCAGGTCCTTGTGAATCAGTTTGTTCAGTAAGCAAAATAAGGACCCAAATAAGACAGAGGAGTCTTGATTAAGACAGAGGAGAAAACATCCGCCACAAAAGCAAAGCACGTGAGAAAACACATTTCTTAGGAAGTGCTGTGGCACAGCTGTTGAACAGCATCCTGTAAGCAGAACAAACCATATAATCCCCTAGCCATTCCTTCTGTAGGCTTAGGAGAGAGCACTCAAAATTAAAAATTCATGGAAGAGAGATAGCTACACCCAAATATGCCACCAAGACATGGAAAATCCATATATTTGCAGCCAATACAGTGGCTATAGACAGTACATTGTTTCCTCATGTCCAATGGATTTGTGAACTATGTAGTCTATGGAAAGATTTCTAGTCTTACAAATCACCATTTCTGAATTTCAGAGCCTTTTCCAGGCACTTCTCACAACACATACTAAATCACTCCAAAAT
This sequence comes from Daphoenositta chrysoptera, assembly GCA_013397915.1. NCBI lineage: Eukaryota > Metazoa > Chordata > Aves > Passeriformes > Daphoenositta > Daphoenositta chrysoptera. The sequence continues at coordinate 2,468,903 of VZRO01006249.1, forward strand.
CAAATGCAGTGGTTTTACATCAAATATGCAACAGGGTGTACGAGAAATATCTAAAACTAAACACTTTCACATCTCACTGAAACTCTAGATAGCATTTTTCTTAAGAGGTTTATCACACAAAATATTGATGAAACTACTTTACTCGATATCTGGATCAGTCAACAAAACGATAAATGAAAGTGATGTAGTAGTATAACACAATATTCTCCCATTTTCTTCATAGAAAATATTCAATTTATTAATTAGGTCAGACTCATTTGGAGTGCTAGTGATCTAATCCCTTCAATAAAGTTGCACTTTTGTCTCCATACTTCTGACCATCAGAAGACAGTTAACGTGGCTGATAGAAATCTTATATGTTGATCTCCTTCAGGCTACTAGTAACTTCTACTTCAGTGTCAGTTGTCAAGGGAACCAACAAATTGAGTCTGTGATAAACAGGGTAATCAATTTTAGTTATTTCCTCTGCCTTTCTCTACTAAGCCAAAATGTCCTTTCATCTCATTAAGCTAATCCAGCACGGGTTTGGTCTCTTGTTCACTTAATACAGCTCTTATAAAAAACAATCCCTCTCCTGCATCGCAACAGTAGAGCTTGACAGCTGGGTGAATGAAAACTAGACATATTCACAAACTGCAAAAGTTTGTAAAAGTGTCACAGCTCTTAGTAACTGACTTCAGAAATGTCCAGCCCTTGAAGGCCAGATAGGCAATGTGGACATATCTGCTGGAATTAATTTGTTCTTCATTTTTTTAATCCACAGCTATATAGAACTAGCTGAACTGAGAAGAAAGAAACCAGAAGGAAGCAAATTGTGGGCTCACACTTTAGATGAACATTAAATAAAGACACTTAAGAAGAGCTTGATGGACTAGAATAACAATCAGATGTAATCTAGAAAAACATTTTGGAGCAAATTTTTAGTGGAAAAAGTCTTGCTATTATAGTCTTAGCATAGACAGCTAATGTGGTTACCATTCAAAGTCCCTAAACCATTGTCTGCATATCTGTGGATGTTTCCATCCCCCTCTTCTGCTGACAAAGTCAGTAGGACTGTTTGAAAGGACTGTTTGGAAACTCCTGCCAGTGAAAAAGGTTGGTTCTGTTGTTTTGTTCATAAGAGCTAGACTTAAAGGTGGCACAGAATAGGTAACTACAGCCCTTCCCTGGCTTCCATATCTTCCCAAAAGGTTTAACATTTGAATCAGATTTCAATTCCATTGAAAATTTCCTGGAATATCCTTTTGATAGGCATAATTAGTATTTGGATTAACTAATTTAGGAAAGAATAAGAGTCCTTCCAAAAGTATCTACTCAGGCCTGTGTGGTCTCAGGTCTAAACACTGATACCCATTAATTCTATTTTTATAGTGATATCAGATATTTATTGTATTTTTATGGCATACACGGAAATATCCCAGATAAAGAGATAATAAACTATTGGAAAGGTTCGTTTTAAAGTTGCCTGGGATAAATATGTAGTTAAAGTATTTAGAATTGGAAGATCCTACCCTCCTAGTTCTGCCTTCTTAAACTCTTACTCTTGCCAAGTTGTTACCATAGGGAATGGCTTTGAACAGTCCTGAGACCTGATCTCTCTGCAGGAGCTCTGCCAACCTTCATCAGGCTGGAATATCTCACCAATGAAACCAAAGAGCTGGGAAGTGTATGGCAATTTCCTCAGAGCCCAAATCATCCAGTCATGACCTAAGAAAAAAATCTCCTCGGTGTTTGTAATATAGATAATTCAGAGATTTTTTGTAATGGACTATCCTCATATTCAAAGGTCAAAATGTCTGTTGAGATGTCCCATTACCAAATTACGTTTTGAGACATTTCACCTGGCTCTTACCCAAGAAAACAAATTATTACTAGGAGACTTGTGCACTTCCTGTAGACAACAATTCTACAAGCTCTGTAAATATTCTGGCCAATAATAAGACAGTCTACTTGTTATTATTACTATTACTATTATTGATAATAATATAATATATAACAATAATATATAACAATAGTAATAATAATATATTTTGTTGCATTTTGTGATAAGCCATGAAACAAGGGATTACCATCTATGAGAAGTATAAAACATCTTTACTCTTTTTATGCTAAGATTTTTCTGCAGTTTTTATGAGATCTTTGATTTTTAAGAGAGAGGTAAATAATTTGTCTTGTTATAGTCTACTTACAGGACCATTATTAAAGCATCATAACTTTTAAAAAGCATGTTTGGCATTTAACATTGCTCTCAGCTGCTTTGTTAACATTTCTTAAATGGCAACATAACTAATAACACAAATTAAAGCCATTAAAAAGCAACAGATATTTAAATATAAACCATTCCTTTATCTAATCTCTTCTTTTGTTGATGGCAGTAAAGGAAGGTAATTTACATATATCCTTTGATTTAGCAATTCAGATTGAACAGATAAAGGAGAGCTCTGATGAACAGATAATTAAAATTACAAGTTGTAATAACTGGTGGGTTTGGAGGACAGCATCGGTAGATGGCTCAACCTTTTAGTACTCAGCAGGGTCTATTGAACCTTAGCAGTAAGAGAAATGTGCAAAATAAATTTAAATATATGATAGATGTGCTGTTAACAACTGCAAATTCTTTAACATCTCCTTCTGGATTTATTTTATTCTGATTCTCTGGTGGCACTGATAGACTGTTGCTGCTATTGGTTTTTATTCTGCATGGCGAACTGTGTGCAATTTTGTGATTCTAAGCACTGAAGAGGTGTTTTCTATCTCCATGGCCTCTGAGGAGCTTTAGCTGCTGGAAGTCTTGGTGATGCCATTTGGAGAGATAGAAATTCAAGACCCATCAGTGAGTTCTAAACAATACATCACAGAATGTGTTGACCACAAGCACCACATGTCTGTGAGAAATGTTGTATTTTGGTTCCAGAGTACCCCCTTAATTGCCACCATTCACTGTGCCTTGGCTCAAAACATGGGGAGAACTGAGACCATCCAACCTTGTTTCCTTTCAGACAATGTCAATCTGGAAGAACTTCTCTTCTCTCCTCTCCTTCCAAGCAAATTACTCTCGCAGGCACTGCCAGTGGCAGGATCTCTTTAAAGCTTGTACTCCCTCCCCAGGGACAACTGGTTCCAGAACTGGGGACCCAACCAACAAATGCAGGAAGCTTCATGTCCAGAACAAGACATATGTGTGGTCCTGGGCTATAACCTCTCTTTCTGTACACCTTGCTTCACAGGTAAGAGGGGATGGGAGGGCTGTGAAAGACCATCTGATGAGCATACAGATGAGCAAAGTCCTCTACATAAGAGGTGGCAGCAGCAAACATATGAATGGGAAGAAATGCCACTCATAACCATGAATTTCTAGTTCAGACCAATGCAGTTTGGTTTCACTCTTTCTTCTGGGCATGATCCTTCTTCCTGACCCTCTCTCTTCATGTCTTCTTCTCTCTTTCTATTTGTATTTGCTTATTCATGAGGAGAAATTGGCCCTTACAGAAACTGTTGTCTCGTCTGCTCTGTACTTCAGCAAAGGCATATCTGACTAAAGGACAATGCAACAGAGGAAGCCCTAGTTATGTGCTTAAAAGCTTGCAAAGTCCAGTCCATGGACTAAATGAGTAGCCTCAGTCCACTGTGGGATAAATGAGTGACCTCAGGAATGTTTTAGCAAAGATTTACACCAGTATAAATCTGGATCCAGACAAGACTCTTCTTTAACTCATTTGAAGGCTGACAAGTCAGTTTATTTGCCTCCTCTCCTATGTAGCCAAAACTAAACGGATGTATTAAATTTTTTAAAGGCACCTATATCTTCATCACTACCCTACTTCCTCACCCCCAACTTCCTCTCTTAAATGGATACTGGCATGTAGTTAGACTGAAATAAAGGACAATAATATTTATCGGTAAATAACAGCAGTCTTAAAGGCCCCAGATGTGCTTGTCCCTTCTTTACTGTGGATTAGATTGAACATACACTTGTGAGAATGACCATAGTCTTTCTAAATTCTGCTTAGACTTTAAATTATTGGTTTTATCTTTTGACCATAAGTAAGCAGTTTAAGGTGTTCCACTTAATCATTTATGCATCTGTGACTTTCACATTTTCAAGCTGATATAAATTAAAATACAGTTCATATCCTCAATTTTAATACACTTAAGGTTTTAGATCATGCAGTTTCTTATACCTATACCAATAGTTATTTTTCAATTTTGAATTTAAAATGCACAATATACTTATTTGATCTTTCAGAATTATCTATATTGGTTGAAACAGAAATACCAAGTGCCATAACACAAAAACACCACCACAATAACTTTAAAATTAATTGAGAAACTGAGCATTTATTACCTACCTGCTTTTAAAGTCCACAAAGCCCAGAGCCTGCCCTGTCCTAAACAAGCTGTGTTCCCTTTAATGTTCCATGTTTCATTTAATTATGAATGAAACCATGATATCATAAACTAACAGACACAAAGTAAATTTTTTACAGAAAACTCAAAGAATACCACCAGAAAATCAGGTCTGCCATATTTTTTTCAAATTACTACTGGCCCTCAAACATACAGGGTGCAGGCAAGGTTTTTCAGACATGTTCACTAGACTCTAACTTTGCCTTAGACTCCACATTTTCTTATGCTCTTTTGATTTGGGTTTTTTTTGTAATAGATACATGTTTATGAGATGTAATTGGAAATCTGCCTGGGGTAGAGGAACATGTCTATCTGGAGTGGATCGGTATTTTCACCCAGATTTGCCCTTCTCTGGCAAACATCAGCTACAGAATACCCATTAAATACTTTTATATCTCATCCCAGACCAACAAAACTTAAAAGAACAAGTACATAAAAAATCACACTAGCTGTGATAACATTAATCATGTGCTAAAGTGTGTGTCAGGGTAAGGCCTGACAACAGTAGCAGGCTGTGAAAAGAACACAGATAATTCTCACAACCATCCAAGAAGTTATTCATAAGGCAATAATACTCACCATGTGCAAAGATGGTGGAATCTAGCCCCATCTAACCACTATTTTGCTCAGATTTGAAAGCACTGAAAACTATTAAACGCCCACTTATTCCTTAATCCATTTTGTGCCAATGTACACTATGAGGCATTCTATTATGTGATGGGAAAGAAAAATTTATGACATCTTAGAGCATTCACTGGAGGGGTGGGGGTGTGGATGGTGAAGGGGGAGGAAGAAAAATAAAAAGCAGGCAGTTTTTGTAGTTTTAGCTTGGACATCTATTTAATTTCAAATATTCAGCAAAACGAGTTGAGGTAAAACAGTGAAGAAATTTTATCTCCTTTTCAGGATTAGTTAGTATACCCTTCTGTTAGCTGCCTGGTTTAGGATTCAAGTTAATATTTCAAAATAACTCCTGCAGGCAAATTGTTTTCACTGTCTGATGAGAGAGAGTGAGCTCGTTTGCATGGTGATATTTAGCTTGTGACACTTTTACAGCACTCAGTTTGCAAAATAGAGTGGCCTCTGCAGCTTTTTGATAATTACATCGTTCCATTTCATTTATTTAAGATGTAGGGGCACAGTTATCTTTAAATGGTTGAAATTGCCTGACGCTGAAAAATTGCCTGACCCTGCTTTACTTGTAATTGATCTAGCTGGAATAATCCTGTATTTCATACCTCTGCCATCTTTTCATGTAAGTAATCAATCTGAATAACTAATACAATACAAGAGAAATAAACTTTAAATGTTGAGGTTTCCAGCATAGGAAACATTGTTCTTTGTGTTCAGTTTGACAGCTCTCACTCATTAAGTGACAATCAAATGGCAAACAGAGGTTGGTGCTGTCTGGCAACTGTTAAACTACACAACATGAGAGCTGTCAGATTCCCCACGGCATGGCCAGAGATGAACCTTCCCGTCTCTTCACAGTAATGCCCTGATCTTATCTGAGAAGCACAGCCAAACCTGTCCTGATAATGATTTCAATTAGGCAAACATCCACTTCTAGCCACTTGGAAGTGTTGTCAAGTTACCACTTTCATTCTTTAATTGTCAGTTAATGATCCAGTGATGAATTTTGCCCTGGATCTCTCTGAAGGACAAAGATTCAGTGCCAACACTGCCTCTGAAAGCAATTAGCTGGAGAACCACAGAAGCCAAGGAAACTTAGCTTGGTCTTGACTGATATTTCTGAAAGAGCAAAAGAGCTGAGAGTACCTGCTCTTTCTAAATTAAAAAGAAAAAAGAAGAAGAAGAAGAAAAAGAGAAAAATACTAAAATACTCAGAAAGGATAAAATTCAGACAATATAAGGACAACTCGATCTTCACTGTGTGCTTGTTTCTCCAGATCATTGACAAAAACACTGAATACAACCTGTCCCTCACCAGCACTGCGGACTTGCTTTCCACTATGAAAAGCCCTACACCTTAATCAGTTTTCAGTCCTCGAAGGGACCTAACTCCCAAACTCATGGCAGTTTACAAAAGAGAAAACACTCAGAAATTCAGACCAATCCTAATTATGATCAAGAATTGGGCCCTTTCAAAATCTTTCGTGTTACTTATGCACATGCAGACACAGAGCGAGGTGTTAAGATATCTCAGGAGGAAGTGGGGGAAGAGAGAGAGGGAAAGAACCTCTGCACTTATTGATTGCCTCTTTTTTTTGTCAGGGAGTGCTACAGAAACCATACTGGTGATCAGGAATATCAAATAGTGCAAGAACAGTACAGGTGGTCCAGTTCTCTAAGGAACACATACAATTAGAGTGACCCCTGAATTAATAAACCATACCATAAAGGGAGCTCCATAAGAAGCCTAAGAATTTTTTTTTTTTTTAAGCATTCTTGACCATAAAGAATGCAAGGAAGACAGCTATAATGAAAGAGCTCACAAAGTAAAACAATGAAGATGCTATAGAAAATGTGATGTTGGAAAAAATAAATGGCTAGGACAAATTACTGGTATCTAGGTAACCTGAAAAAAATGAAGTGACAAGGTAAAAGTATTTATTTTCTCCAGCTGTAATAATAAATCAGGAAAGCTGCTGGTAAATACAAATGAGTAAGCCCTACCAAACTGCAAAATATGATTGAGAAAACCACAGTTACATCAGAGGGAAAAAACCTTCCTAGTAAAACTATCAAAGTGACAGGCATAGCTTTGTTTCCCCAAAGGCTATTCCTAAACAGGTAGGGATGATGACACTCATAAGACATCTGGATAAATAGAACATGAAAGCACACACCAAAGATCCCTCAGAGAACAATCATCTATTTCTGGTCAACTTATTTTTTAAGCATGACCACAAAATGCTGTATTATGGAATTAGTCAATGTGTTACTTGTCTTCCAAAACAGGGACAAAATGGTTGCAACATATATTAGAACCTAGCCATCAGAAAACAAAAACAGAAACCCAACAAAACCAAAATAGAATAACCAAAAGCAAAGCCCTAAAGAGTGAGATAAAGGGACTATGAAACTGTAAATTCTTCTTGAAAGATAACATTTGATGGGCCGTAGACATAGAGGACATGAAGAACCCCATGTTTCTTTCTCAGAAACATGATATATTTATAAATTATATATTATAAATTATATTGTCACTTCAGGAGTATTTTCTTCTTTTATGCCAGGCACAAATGCTGTAGGTGTGTTGACTAGAACAGTTTTAGTTGTCATGCAAGACTGACTGAGACTAAATATTTCTTCATATTGAGTGGGCCACTGTAATGAAGAGCATAAGACCACACTTGGAAACTTACCCAATCTTTAAACTATATTTATACTTACAACAGGAATCTTTGTCTGGAATGCATTATAAGAGGACTTGAGAGTAGGTACTTTAAATAAAGCCCATTTGCTTTTAGCCATCTATCACGTTGAGCTCGTATCATGTTTTACTCTTGTTCAAAGTACCTAAAATCCGCAGATCCAATACAAATATTTCAATGAAACTTGTTTGGAAAAAAGTTAAGAATGCAATGTGGTGCTGCAGAGATTAATTGAACTACCATGTTCAAGGTAGTCTGTAATGAAATTACTAAAAGCTGCCCTGGAGTTTTCATTAGCACTAATACATTTGTGCTTGAGACAGAAACGATTGTGTTTTTCTTAATATAGGATAATTTGGTTAGGAAGCAAATTTGATTATTCTTATAACCTTTCTGCACACTAATGATTTGAAAGCAGTATCCAGTGCATTCAACATACCTCACTGAGCAGTGTAGCATGGTTGGTATGGCATTGGCTAAGAGAGATAAGGGTATGTTTTGAGTAGTGAGCTCTCACCCTTCCCTATTTATCTGTGTCTCAGTGTGGAGGTTCTGTGGGCCATGCACACAGCCTGGTGACACTGCTTATATTTGCCAGTATCTACACTTGCCAGTCACCCCGCTGCTTGCAGGACTCATGGAGAGGAATGCAGTAGTGCTGTGGTTTATCCCCATCCAGCAGCTCAGCCCTGTGCAGCCCCTCGCTCGCTCCCCAGGGCTACTATGAGGAAAATCAACTGCATCCCAGCCAAAACCTTCACAGCTGTACCTCTGCAGCTCTGTTAGCCAGCTATGAATAGCTTCAGTAGTAGTTCTGCTCCTTGAAGAGAAAACTGAAAAAGAGATGAAGACCTGGAAATTATTCAGAAAAGAAGTCTAAGAATGATCCTGAAAATCCATTCCTCAACCCCACCTGGACAAGATGAAGTGGTCTGTAATTGCATACAAGAGGAAACCTCTAATGCCAGACAGTTCTTTCATCAACCCCAAACAGCATAATGGAATTCAGAAATTACAAACTGACACCAGAAGACATTATTGTTTTCCAGCGCTGCAACAACTGCTGTGTGTAGACAGAGTACACCCTGTTAGTTGAACAATGTCATTTAAATCATTGATTGGGTATTTATTATTCTGACACAGAAATTATTGGCTTATGAACATTGGTTTTGCAGCAGGTCAGGATGATGTATTACAAGATTTGGCCTCTGCTCTTAAAATCCATGGCTATGCCATTTTCATGGAAGGACATCAGTTATTACAAAGGCCACTTTCTGGCATTCCTGGGGACTTTGAATACAGTTTTTTTCCCTCTGGTCATTCTTACTGAACAAGTTTGACACTATAAGCTGATTCCCAGAGACAGTGATGTCAGAAAGTGAATAAATAAGAGAAATGAGAATAAAAATGAGTGAGACAGCATCTTGAGAATTCTGCCTACCATTTTTATGGTGCTTTTGCCTCAAAGTACTTCTCAAAGATTTATTACATTACTATTATAATAATTTGAAGACCAGAGAAATTTAGAGAAAAAAAAAAAAAAAAACCCAAAAAAACCACCTTAAATAAAAACATGTGTAAGAAAACTTTAAATTGGAACCCAGCTGTTTTTCCCCTAAGCAAAGGGAACTACAGGACCCCTTTTAGAAACATTAAATAGGTCTGAACTATTGACAAAGATCCTGATCTAACAGAGGAATTAACAGATCATTTACTCAAAAGCATAATTGTGAGCTTTCAGAATGGCAAGCTTTAAAGTGATAAGTACAGGACAAACTCAGACTGGAAAATTATTACTAAACAGGAAAATGAAAAAAGACATTAAATGGAAGTAGCACCCATACATCAGAATTTTTCTTCATACTGTTCATACTAGACAAACAAGAATGAAACTACCACATTTGCTCCAAAACCTCATCAAAATAACAATAATTTAGCCTGAGTGAACTGCAAAACTACTTACAAATGAGTTTTCACTCTTTGTTTTGTTTGGGGTTTTTAACAAAACATTTTATGGCTAGAATGAATGAATTATACCCAGGCAGTAAAGTAACACAAGGAAGACAGACAAAACTCACCCATGATGCACAGCTTGGTGAGCCATTTCACATGGGGAATGGGATTACCAAAGTGCAGCATACTGGTGAGCCCACAAGACAACAAGAAAAGGTGAAAGTTAGTGATTCAAGGTTTAGCATCCCTGTTTCACATCCAGCCCAAAGGGGTAGCAGAAGAAAGTGTGCCATGTGCAGTTCCCATGGGAGCAATCACTGGCAATCCCCATACATCCAGCAATGCATGTCTTCTGGGGCATTGCTTCTGGGGATCTGTTTTAAACACTGGGGATGTTTCTATTACCAAAAAAACCAAGAACTTGTGCCCTGCAACCATATAGTCTAGTCTTGAACTGTGAATTCATGACTGAAATAAGTATAATAACCAATATAATTGCTGAATCAGGTCTAGTGTCTAGGTACACTACAAAAAGGCAGCAATTCGGATTGTCATCAATGGGAGTGGGTGACAAGAGTGTCTGGAAATAGAAAATATTACATTTGAATTGGCATAAATAAGGAAAAAAGAAAAAAAGAACTAATGGTTGGATTAACAAAAGCATTAAAAGACATTGTCATCATTGTAGGTACCTAAATGAAAAAAAAAGTCCTGTTCTACTGTCATCTAGACATGAATGTGTACTAGTCTTTGGTGATCAAAATTCCAAGATTAATGCTAATTAGGATATGAGAGATATTACCATGATACAATTTTTGGGGCAGTTTTGATAATACTTATAGCTTATTATAGCAAGTATAGCAATAGCTTATTGCCTTCCTCATACTTCGAAATTACCAAGTGGGTACTTTGTTTCTCTTCCCTGCTTAGGACTATATTTGCACCAGTTTTTGAAGGCACACCTAAAAGATGTCTAAGTAGAAAAATGACAGGCTCGTTTGTCTAGAAGCTGTGTATGATTAAATATATTTAAATGGAATAGTGCCTGATACAACTTCAAAACCCACCTTTGTCTCCCAGAAACACAAGCTAAATAAGAGGTGATTAAGTGCTCTTTGAACCCTTGACATGGAAGGATATTAGTACAAGATTCAGGTATGTGAACAAAATTACTGTTGCTTTTTGCTCATAGCAGTTCCTTCAAGTACATGAATCCAGTTCTTCAGTAGTTACTCTAGTTACTCTCCTTATACAGTTTTCACCTGAGGTTTTCAGATTTCAACTTAAACATGAAGTGTATTTGTGCATGTTTTTGTAAATGGTTAACTGAAAACACTCCCCCACTGAAAAAGCCAGAAAAGCCAGACCTGATTCTGAGTACACTGTTCATGTGAGGTTTACATTACTAAATTTAAGTGTTGAACTGTGATAAGAGGAGAATTTTCTTCATGACGTCTGAACGTAAATAATTGCATTCACATGGTTTACCTCCAGCACCTGGCAATCGAAGTGCACCCTGATACACTTGTTTTCACTCCCTCTTCGCTCAGAGGGAGAAGAAACAGAAACAAATCACAAGGGCACTGAATATAAAATCAGATACAAAGGAATAAGGCTCTTGAGTGTTTGGTCATAGTAGATTAAAGCTGCTGCCCTGGAGTGCCTAACATTTTCACCCTTTGCTTATGCACTTGGTGTGCAGCATGTTGAAAAATTAGAAACTGCAGATTTCACCTAATGCCAATAGAAAACTTTCCATTTATCTTTCATCAGTGCTAAGACAGGTCTTCAGTCATTTTGTCTAAATCTTTTGATTGCTATGGTACAAAAATACAAGCAGCATGGCTACTGCCTTTAAACTTAGCTCTATCACATTATTCTCTGTTTTTACTGGTGCCAGGAAAATGGATGGTAATGACCCCTGTCAAAGTCATCAGCATGGGGTAAAGCTCTCAGATAGTCTTCACTGAAGTAGCAGTGTGAATTTAATGCACAGTCCCTTTTTCTCTTTGTTTTCTTCAGAGCTTTGGTCTGTGTCTGGTGTCTCCTAAGCCTTCTCTTACCTGTCTGCTCATTCATCCAAAGAAAAATCAACTTTCTTTAAAGAATAGTAAACACTGTCTTTGTTTTCAACAGTGATGAAATTTTACCTGTGGACACTCCCTATTTCAATTTGTTGGTTATATATGAAAGATCTTAACAGCTTCTTACTGTTTTAGGGAGCGAAAAGAACGTTTTTCCAGGATATTGTATGTGATATGTTAATGCTGAATTTCCAATTGAGTCCATTTTAGCTTTTAAAAGAAGACACTCTACATGTCTAATAACTAGCACACAGCCCAAAAACCTTATATGGATGAAAGAGACTTACTTAATTAGGTATACAGGCATAGAGTCATTATTTACCAGGTATTAATTAACTTTCAAAGAACAGACTAGAATTTACTGAGTACTTGTGAAATTATTTTCTCTCTTCGTTGCATTCCCTCATACTGTATTTTTGGTTATTGGTTAGTGCCTTTCCACCAAGAAGAACAGGACAAATGTTTTTGACTTTTCATTTATTCAAAGCTTGTAACTAGAGATATAATAATACCTACTTGGATGAAAAGAACAAATTAGGTAAATCAATGTTCTGAAAAGTATGTATTTATCAAATAACCTATTCTGCAAACTAAATACAATATCTCTCTCCTACAAATTGAGGTGGACAGTAAGGCCCATGGTAGTATATAAAAATTTCTGTAATACCTATATTATCAAAATACAAAACATAAGAAATTTTTCCTCTTTTTAACAGAACTGTTGCCTTCACACTCATCTGTGAAAGAAAACTTAAAGGGAAAACCTAAATCAAGACCAACCTCCCTATTTTTGTATATAATTTTCAGTGAACAGCTTGGAAACATTTCAGTTCACAGGCTGAAGGAAAAATGGAGGGGAATTTGCTTTTTAAAATTAAGCTACTCAGATTTTTGTGCTTTCTGTCTACCCAGACACAGTTCACTCATGTATTTTATTGAAACAGATTCATTTGTGCTACCCACACAACAAAGAAAAGTTTCTTATACGAAGCAAGAAACATGAAAGTAAAGAGACACAAACGAAGCTCTGAGGATGATAATTTGCTAAGGAAGCTTCCCAGCCTGGCCGTTCCCGAGGCCCCGGCAGTGCCCCTCCCAAGGGGAGAGATTTTCACCGCGGGACCGCGGCCCCAGCGCCCGCAGGTCCCCGCTCGGCCCCGCCCGCCCGCTCGGCCCAGCGCTCCTCGCCGGCTCCACCCCGCGTTCCCCTGGCCCAGCCCCAGTCCTCTCTTTCCGTAAAGCCATTTATTCACAGCACAGCGACACGGAAACAGCCCGAGCTGGTGCTGCTGGGGAGGGACCCCCGACAAAGGAACCCCTGGGCTTTTATCCCTCGCAGTCTGCTTGAGTGCAGGTCTTGCTCCTTCTCCTGAATCTTCAACTTCTACCCGCCTCTCCCTGTCCATCCACTTTGCTGGCACCATACATCTTCATCTCCTTGGTTATCTAAAAGGTCAGTGATTCCCAGCTCCTGCTGGCTCAGTGTGCATTCACCTGGCTGGCCTCATCCATCTTCACGCCCTTTGTTAACCCAAAGGCTGGCAGTTCATGGCCTCTTGTCTTGGGTTTCCATCCAGAGTTAATCTGCATTTCAGTCTTGATCTTAACCTGCAGCTTGTGAGTCCTGGACCAGATGTATTTATCCAACAGTTTAACACAATAACAACATTTTTATAGACTGAGATTCAAAAGGAAAATTCTCAATGATTTCGTACTAATTCTGTTTAATTCTTCGGTGAGTCACCCTCACATCTCCTCAAATATATTACACTTGAAAGGCAAGAGGTTCTTGTCCTCCTTTCATTAGCTCAAGTAATTTCTAAGGGAACAAAAAGCTGATGCCATGAGCTTGCAAAGGTGTGATCAGACAAACTGACAGCTTTCATGTATCCTGTTATTTATGCACCAGTGAGATTACTTCTTCAAATTCCAATTTCAGTTACACTGACAAATAAGAGATTTCCTAGAGATAAAAAGGTTTCTTATGCTTTACAAATATAAAAATGAGAGAACTATAGATAAGTAAATAATGCTGATAAACATTTAAAGATCAAAGGAAATAAAAAGGCAATATAATATCTCAGACTCATTTCAGAGCATGTTTAAAGTGTGGTGTCCTAATTACCATCTAATTAAGACATTAGTGGTCATTCAGTCTTCTGACAAGCTTTGAAACAAAGCTGAACAGCAACATGGTATATCAACATTTGCCCACAGGCTGGCAACAGAAGAACTATAAAGACTGAAGAGCAATTGAAGGAGCTTTGGAAAGAGAATTTCTGTGCCTGGAGAAAGGAGTATCTGTAACATATAACACTAAAATTATGAATGCCACTGGGCAGGAAACATCATCAATACTATTTTCTAATTTTTTTTTTTTTAATTTAGCTCAGATGCTAACAAAAGCTGCACAACACTTCTTTCCACAGCAGAAAAAAAAATGTACCTTCCATCTATAAACACCCCTTATTGCATCCTAATTTAGGTAACAATAAAAAGGACATAAACATTATGATCCCTGTAGGAAGAATTAAACTTAGAAGGAAAAAGAAAGTTTATCCCAGTTGTATTTCTTTGTAGCCTTTTTCCACATTTCTGAAAAGAACGCACTGAAACAAGCATCTTCCTTCCTTATGAAAATGCAGATTTCTTCAGTAATCTTGACTTTGGCAATAAAAAGTCATTCTTCAGATGGGGTTTTCTAGAGGACAGATATTAGCAATAACATCTGCTGCCTGCCTGTGCTAGCTGGAAATTCAGTTTACATACCCAGTTCTACTCCCAACAGATTTTTTTTTAATGGCACATTAATCTAAGAGTTTGAAAAAGCTAAATTTCATATGAGTCATACCTCTTCCTGTCAGATTAGATTAATAGTCATGTTTATCCACACAGCACATGCAGCCCCATCAGTAGGAGACAGGCTTTCCCAGACTTGAATATGTAACACTAGACTGCCATCAGCCTTTTCGATTTATTCTTTCAGTAGGAAAACACAAGAATGAGAGAGCTGGAAGATGCAGGTCTGCTGGTCCACTACTTCTGTAGTCCTCATCTAGCTCACTCTGTGTTCCTCTTGGATGCAGATCAGGACAGATGATTCAAATCATATAATCATAGAATCACAGAATAGTTTGGGTTGGAAGGCAACTTAAAGATCACCTAGTTCCAGGGACCTTCCACTAGACCAGATTTCTCAGAGCCCCATCCAGCCTGGCCTTGAACACTTTCAGGGATGGGGCAATCACAGCTTCTCTGGGCACTGTGCCAGTGCCTCACCACCCTTGCAGTAAAGAATTTCTCCCTAATACCAATCTGAACCTATTCTCTGTCAATTGGAAGCCATTTCTTCTTGTCCTGTCACTACATGCTCTTGTAAAGGGTTCTCTATGTTTTTTTAAGTTGTCTTCAAGTACTGGATGGCCACAATTAGGTCACCCTGGAGCCTTCTCTTCTCCATGCTGAACAATCCCAATAATCTCAGCCTTTCCTCATACAGGAGAGGTTCTCCATCCCTCTCATCACCTTGGTGGCCTCCTCTGGACTTACTCTGTCCCTGTCCTTCCTGTGCTGGGACCCCAGAGCTGATGCAGGGCTCCAGGGGGGTCTCAGCAGAGCAGAGCAGAGCAGAGGGGCAGAATCCCCTCCCTCCCCTGCTGCCCACGGGGCTCTGGGTGCAGCTCAGGACACGTTTGGCTCNGCTTGTCACTGATGTCCACTGGGACGCTGAGCAATTGACCATTACCCTCTGGATGTGACTGTCCAACTGCTTTCCTATCCAACAGTCCATCCATCAAATCCATGCCTTTACAATTTATACAGAAGGGCATTGTGGGGGACCCTGTCAAAGAAGGACTTCACAGAAGTGCAGATAAATCTGTAGCCCTTCCTTACCCACTGATGTGGTCACCCCATCATGGAAGGCCACTGGATTGGTCAGACAGGACTTGGTGAAGCTGTGCTGGCTGTCTCCAATCACCTCCCTGTCCTCTAAGGTATAGCACATCTTCTAGGAGGATCTGTTACATGATTTTCACAGGCACAGATATGAGGCTGGAAGGTCATTCATTCCCAGGATCACCTTTCAAGCCTTTATAAAGATAGGTCTAATTTTTGGGACTCCACCTGACTGCCATGACTTCTCAAATATCATGGCAAGTGGCTTGGCAACTACATCAGCCGACTCTCTCAAGACATCAGGTTCCTAGAACCTAAGGATTCAGGATCTTCAGGTGGTCACAAACTTGATCTTTACTGGCATTGGTGTTGTGGTTTAAGCCCAACTGGAACTTAAGCAGTATGTAGCCACTCATTCACGCCCCTTCTCTCCCCTGCCAATCTGTTGGAATATGGAGGAGAATCAAAGTAAAACTTTTAGTTCGAGATAAGAACAGTTTAATAATTGAAAATACAGTAAAAAATACAGTAATAATGAAAATAATAATTATAGTAACAAGGGAAAAACAAGTGATGCCCAATGTAATTGCTCATCACCCACTGACTGATGCCAGACCCCCTTCCCTAACCCAGACTGGCCCCTCTTCAGGGTAATTACCCTCATTTTATACACCAGGCATGACATTCTATAGTGTGGAATATCCTTTTGGTCCGTTTGGATCACCAGTCCCAGCTAAGCTTCCTCCCAGTTTCTTTCCTGTGCCTCCTCACTGGCAGAGAATGAAGTCCTTAGCATAAACACAATTAACAGAAAACCAAAACATCAGTGTGTTATCAACACCATTCTCATTCCAAATCCAGAACACAGCACTGTAACAGCTACTGAGAAGAAATTAACTCTATCCTAGCCTCAAAGCAAGACAAGTGGGAAGTACTTTGCTTGCCCCATCCCCGTAAGGGTTAGCAGCCCTCTAAAAGACAAGTAGCAAAGTTTGATCTGTGCAACAGGTCCTGGCCATCTAGAGGCATACAAAAGAAAAGCAATTCATTCCATGAAGCTTGTTCTTGTCTTTGGGAAAAGGGATTTGAATCTGGGCATTTCTCCAGAAGCCTTTGGAGGGCCATAAATCCTTTGGTGGATGGGGAAAAAACAGAGTATTTGAAAAGAGCAATCCCTGTCCCACTGGGAGAAAAGAGGTTTTAAACTTCTGCTTGTAGTATAATACTCTGAATTTCACAAATTAAATTGATATGGTAAAGTAATACCTGTCTAACTATATCATATGAAATAGTCTGAACAGAGATGTGTGCAGAAAGTTGGCATAGATCTTCTTGATGTTGGACTCTGGATCCAAGATAACTGTATAAAAACCAAGTACTGCAACACTTAAGCTTCTTTTTTTGGAAACCTAGCCCCAGATTTATACATGTAATTGTTGCTAATATGTTTTACTGTGTTTACAAAATAAACTGCCCCACAGAAAGTTCTTCAGCACATTTTAAATGTGGTGGTTTGTCCTCAGGACAGAAGTGGCCAGCAGCTAAAGCACTTATTTGTCGTTGTCCTTATTAAGCAGAAAGACTCCACATTTAAACACATATACAACATTAAAATGTTGCATAACTGTGAGGTAGCTATGACTAGAGCCTGGCATTTGCAGGCTGGTTTCTGTTCCCAGTAACATGGATCTCTCCCTCCAGGTGGAAAGAACTCACAACTCTCCTTTGCAGGCAGAAACCACCTTCTCCCTTAACAGGACTTGCTGCACTGGCACACGGTATACATTAGAAAAGAGATGGAAAACAGCAGCCTAACAGAGTCTGAGGATGGGACACAAATGATCCAACTCCTGATTATTCAAAGCCGTGGGAACCTAGACATAAAAATCATCCCATGTACCAGACTGCAATCCAAACCCTAGGACAGTCATGACTAAGACCTGGAGGAGTGTCCTTACAGGATCAGTGGTGCTCAGCATATACATGTTCTGCAGAAAAACGTTCTACCAGTTCTGCAGAAAATACTCTTTTTTTTTGTAAGATGTGCATGTTTTTTAGCAGGCTATCTTAGTTTCTTAATATGTATGCTGTGGAAAGAGACTGCTGAAGGGACTTAGGCAACTATATAGAAAGAAATAGAAATTAACATAAAGAACAACAAAATTTGTTGGTTGTCACAGAATCATAGAATTGTTTGGGTAGGAAGCAACCTCAAAGATCATTTAGTTCCAACCACCCTGCCATGCATAAAGACACCTTCCACTAGACAAGGCTGCTCAATGATAGTCATGAACCTGATCTTCATTTACCATCTGTTACATCATCTTTGAGATGTGACGCGACTGCTTCAGATTTAATTATTGAGCTTGTAGTAGCTCTGCCTGCCAAAGTGGTACAGTTCATACCAATCACTGCCTTCCCAGAGAGAGCTCTGGACGTGTGAATGCTCAAGGTTTGTTAGCTATTAACAAAACTAGTCACAGGTACCACCTTATTGGGGGCAGAAATTTTCTAGATAAGGTTTGAACATTCTTGGTATTCCCACTACTCTTACAGTTCCGTATTTTACCTTTTTTCCTTTGTTTTGTGGTACAATTTGGCCTACAGTCACATCTTTAACTGCACCATTTTATCATGCTCAGCAATTTCTTTATTTATCCCATACTTCTGAATGCATGCCAGTTAATAGGAACCATGCACTGAACTTTCAGAACTATTCTGGGAGATGCATCTACTTCCATTTCCTGTATGCATCATAAAAAATTAGTCTGAAGATATATGCAAAAATCAAAAGAATCCTCCAAAACAGCCACTTCCACCCCCTTCCCCACCCCCCATGAAATTTATACACATAAAAATAAATAAAAATAAATAAAAATAGAGAGATCAACATTAGACACAAACCACATCAGTTTTAGGCAAGTTTTCAAAATACTCCAATACCACAAAACCCAGTATAAGACAACAAAGGAAAAATAATGTTCACAAAGAACTCCTTTCAACATTTTTGTGAAATGCAGAATTTCAGAGTACTGAGAGCAAGAAGATGAACACATTAGTTGAGAGACACCCAACTGAGAAAGGCTGAAAAATGGAAGAAATAGAGAGACTGGTGAATGGTCTGCACTGTAGCCTTACAAACGGGGTGGGATTTGTGTAGACTCTTGAAGACAGTAGGACCACCAGAGTTAGGGGTGGTAGAACACAGGAGCACAGGCAGAGTGGACTTGAAAGAGTCACTTGTCCTGGGAATTGAAAAACAATACCCAAGACACAGAAACAGAGTGATGAGCTGGAAGAGGAGTATCAAAAATTTGCTTTGAAAATTAAAAGCTGTTCTAAAAATGGAACGGGCATGAACAGATAATGTATTTGCAGCAACTTGGATAATAGCTATGGATGTGCATTACCTCTTTGCAACAGCATAGCCAGTGGTAAGTGATATTAAATGATTATGTGCTAGGTGAAATAGCATGAATAAAAATTGAGCTGCATAACAAGTATATTCATTTACACCTTAACTAAAACCTTAGCCACACAATGGTTAACAAGGTGTCTTTGGGATGTGCCTCTGCTACTTGCTCCCCTCACAAAAGCTTTGAAAATTCTTTACTTAGGGGAACACAGCAGAGATCAGTTAAAACAATGTGTGTGAATGGGGAATTGCTATTGAATATTTCTTAAAACAGAAGAAATAATTAATGGTTTTCTCTGAATTTTCACTTCAGGATGTTTGATACAGACTACAGAAGTACATTCTAATTACCCTGAATCAGCTGATAGAACTCACCCTTCTGGCTCGTTGAGGAGGCCAAAGGGATTTGACCAATTCAAGGAATACAGACCAACTACCCCTACTATCCTCCAGTTTGGTGTGTCCCTAAGCCACTGACTGCATAAAGCCAGGGAACATGGCAGGGAAAAGACCAGTCCATGTTTGCTCTTATGCTCTCTGACAACTTGCCACTAATGGAGACCAGGATACTTTGGTCTGATTCAGTACAACTGTTCTTTAACCAGACCAACATGAGATGATATAGTAATGAAAACTTTAAATGGGACAACACATAAAATCCAGAAATCCAATACAGAGCAAACTATCAGCCTGCTAACACTGCTTCAGCAGAACAGCTTTCTTGAAATTTTACTCCTAAGGTTTACTGTCATTTCCCAATTCATAGATTTGGACTCAGAAAACAAAATGAGCACAAATCTTTCTACAGACTGAAACTGCCTAATTGCTTTCAGTGTTTAGGATTTAAAACTGTAAAGCAGAAACTGAACCACTACACATGAAAATTAAAATACTATGTGTTCATTAGATACTACGAAAAAGTCAGTGGAAAAAATTCTGCAGCCTTTTTGCACTTTGCTTAGCTTGAATTAACATATTATAAATCCTTTGAGCCACTCCAATTGAAACTGAGCCAAGGTCCAGCATAATTTTGCAATGGCCACAGGTTGGCTGAAGAAGCACATTCCAAACCAGCTATTCAAAGATGGTATTTTTATTTTTACAGTTTAACTACAGGAAGTGTGCAGCGGCTTCCACATTTTTAACCACATAGAACTCATCTTGGTTACAGCAGTAAGGAGTATATACCATCTGTTTGTCACTCTCTAAAACTATAGTTGGACAAAGAGCTGTGTCTCTACCATTCTCTATAAAATTCAGTGTAAAAAGGTATTGTTTAATTACTTATGGAAAGGAAGTTGTGTCAAATAGTCTTGAAATTAGTTGCTTTTAGTATATGTGATTTTGCTATAGAAACATCTGGGAAGATTCCCTCCAAAATTAGGCCAGAAATATACAGTACTTTATATGCTTTCAAAATAGACAGTGAACTAACAGCTGTACAAAGAGGAGAGTTCAGAGATGACAAGCAGTTGGTAATATCTTTTTTTCTACTACCCAAGCAAAGAGCAGAAAAATACTCCTCTTCACAGTATTGAATACCATGCTTATTTTCAAGGTGTACCTTATGCTGCAAACAAAACATCATCTCTCTTGCCCTCAGCTACCTGCCTACTCAAAAGACAAAACTAGAGCAACCAGATAACCCAAACTGTGTGTAATATGAAAGAAAAGGGCAGTTAGTGAGATGTTTTTGCCTTTGTCACCATCAGCTTGATTAAGATACCCTGGTCACATGAGAAAAATCAGACACTGAAGTTCTAAACTGCAAACAGATCCTTAGAAATTAACATAGCCTACATGCTGCAACACCCAGTTTTTAAATTTTTTTCTTCATGTCTCATTCATATGTTTAACACTGCTAATTTCAACATAGGGTATGATTTTAAAAAAATTAATTATTGACTTCAATAATCAAAGTGTGTTTAATATTACAAACTTTGGAAAAGCTAAACCATCTGGGCCACACACTTCCCATGCTTCGTATGCAGAGTCATAACTGGTAATTCTGAAATGAGCTAACTAAGTGTCTAAGAAGCAAGTACAGAGCAGCTGAGTCTACATTAGGAAGACCACAGAAATCTGTGCTTAAATGAAATGTAGTTATCAACTTTAATCTTTTCCACATGGAATTCCAAAAGCCTATTCAGATTTTATTAATAAAGTATGAAATATGTTTCCTCAGTACATCAATAAACTCAATTACAAAAGCCTCAATAAATACATCAGAAATCAGACATACATAATGAGCTGCAAACCTTGTTTAACTGGATCTGAGTACGCTTCTGCCAAAAATGAAGTGTAGGCAGAAGAGGAACAATTCCTTCTTTTTCAGGAATAATTTCTTCACTGAAAGGGTTGTTAAGCATTTGAACGGGCTTCCCAGGAAGGTGATGGAGTCGCCGTCTCTGGAAGTGTTCAAGAAATGACTGGATGTGGGGTTTAGTGCTATGGATTAGTTGACCAGGTGGTGTTTGGTCAAAGTCTGGACTTGATGACCTTGGAGGTCTTTTCCTATCTTAATGATTCTGTGATTCTTTTCTACGGTTCTATATATTCCCTTGGACTGGCAGCAGTGCTCAGGTGACCCCAAAATAAGCTGCTAAAAAAGCTTCAGTTTAATCTAATTCTAAAACTGTACACTAATAAGCACTTACCAAAAAACAGATTCAAAATCCCAATTTTTTTAATCAATAAAAATTGACATAATTTTAATTTTGAAAGTGTAAATATAGAAATGGTTCCCAGTTCACATAACGCATTTTACTGGAAATAGGTACCTACAGAAAGTAATTCGTGTGTGTCCTGGTTTCAATTATGATAGACTTAATTTCCTCTCAGTAGCTGTTACAGTGCCATGTTTTGGATTTGGAATGAGAATGGTGTCAATACACACTGATGTTTCGGTTTTTTCTAACTCATGTTTATCCTAAGTCAAGGACTTTTTTCTTGTGTCATGCTCTGCCATTGAGGAAGTGCACAAAAGAAACTGTAAGAGAGCTTTAAACTGTCTAAATTCTGAATTTTGAATAGAGTTCCACAGTGATTCAATCCCATGGCAATGATTTGATACATGAGGTTGACAATAAACATTGCATATTGTCAGAAAATAAGCTGTGGCTTTACTAACAGTAGGTTCATTGGTGAAATTCACTAAATGCTACCAAGATTGAAAACCCCTTTCAAGTTTAGATGCACTATCCCAGAATACCTTTCAAATTTTGGCAGGCAAGATGGTCTCATCACCTTTCTTTCTAATTATTGGGGCAGTCAACTGTATCCACAACTGATCTTGGATACAACTAAGAAAATAAGAGATACTGGTTTGTGCTGCACCTGGAGCACTCACCACTATTAGCAGGTGATTCTTTTCATCAATCCTTCCCCATTGAGCAAATATATCTGATAACAGCCATTGATTAGTTCCTAATTCTGATAAGGAAGATCTAAATGGATGTTCCAATTGGTATAAATCATTTGTTTGTGAATTTATTTTGTTTGCTAGGGGTTCAGCATTCATCTTATTTAATACTCCTAATCCTTTCCCAGGGTGCCTGTCCCACCTCCCCTTGATCATTCTGGAGAGGTGAGGGTCAATCCATGCAACCCTGCTGGCCATCCTGTGTCAGATGTGCTCAGGAGTGGTGAGGAGGCAGGTTTAATTGCAGAGATATTAATTTGCACTGATAATTCCACTCGTTTCAGAGACAATGAAGGACTAAATAGCACTTGTTGCTGGCCTGTACATTTGGTGTCATAGGATCCAATATTAGAAATTTGTGGCAATACAGTTTCAATACTCTTGCTGGGGGTCTTAGAGGTAGTGGAATGCACTGTGTAGACTATGTTAGTCTCCGTTGTGTCAATATACATTGTGCCAGTATACATTTATCCCAGTTACAGTTGTGCATATATCTTCATACGTATACTACTTCCTTTTTTACATCTTGTTTTAATGCAACACTTACTGAACAGCAGGTGGTCTTACAAGTCTTTGGAACATCTTCCCTCTGACTGCTACCCTCATTTCTCTGAACTGGGGGTCCTCTTGGAATCACAGGAATTAGACTCTGGATAGTGATGCTAGACTGTCTCTGAGTTGCAGCTTTTGGAATGCCTAATGCTGAGACTTGATTACACAGCTCTCTCCATCTCCAAGTCTCGGGCAGATGATCAGGGAGTTCTGGTTCCAGGGAATTTTTTGTCTGATCTTGTGACTCGTATTTTTGGTTTCACTAGATGTATTATCCCATCCCATCACTCGCACACAATTTATGATAGCATGCTTTAATGTTGCCATAATAGGGATATCTCTGCATAGTAGGACTTCTCCCTGATCTCCAACAATCTCTTTTACAGCTGACAGGGAGCACTGAAGTCAGTGTCTACCCCAATTTCATCTCACTTTGCAATGAGATAACTTCTGAGGATGGCAAGGGCTTCCTTGATGAACGGATTTAGTCTGTCATAATTCATAGGCTGAAATAGGAACATTAATAGGGTTATGCCTGTGCACGGCCTGGATACAGGCACCTTTTGTAATAGCTGTGGAGAACCCATTCAAGGATCGTGGGTATTAACAGAGGCTCTTCTCTCTTCAATCCATCCGCTCAGCCCAATACATCACTTTGCTTAGTATCAAGTGGGGAGCATCTGGGGATTTGGGTTCAGAATTTAGACACCATTACCCCAAAATCATTGGATTCATCACTGTTTAGTAAAATTCTATTTCCTGTGGTTAGACACACTTGCCATAACCATTCAGTTTCATTTTTACCTGGCATACAGCCATGGTGTTCTTACCACCCTAATAGAATCCATGGGATCATTTTCTAGGTGGGATTTCCTGTTCCACCCAGTGGTCCAGTTGGTACTTCTGTTTTTATAATTGGTCTGGCTTCATATTCAGGGAGATTTGGAAGATGTTTTCCATGCTATACCACCTGAGTTCTTGGAGCCATCATCATCATCACTGTCATCATCATATGAACTAAATTTGACACAACTTTAGTTTTAGGGATCCATATGGNACCATCATCATCATCACTATCATCATCATATGAACCTTTAGTTTTAGGGATCCATATGGCAATTAAAGAACACATGCCATAAAAAGTGACACCAGGCCTTAAAAAGTGTGAGACATGCAGACAAAGCTTAAATGCCACAGGATAAGTGGCAGAGTACAACTGATAAGCACAGACACATGCCTAACTGATTTGTCCTTAAAAATCTATGATCATCACTATTGACAAATGTCTGTTACCATTTTTGACTTCTAGGGAAAGAATTCAATTTTACTCTCAGCAAACATGCTTGTAAATATGTTCTTAAATCTTTGTTACCTGCAAACTTTAGCTGGAAGCTAAATCCTCTTAAATTTAAGGTTTTTAGACAATAGTCTATCCAGACTGCTTCATAAAAGTGCATCTCTCCATTGAAAATATGTAGGAAACAATGATTACTAAGGTCACATGGCACAAACTGCACTGAAGTCAGATACTTAAAGAAGGCGAAGTGAATACTCCTAACACTGCAGTATTTTTATTTACGTACTTCTTTGTATTGAACACTCGGGACTACTGCAATACTCAGGTGGGGCCTGGGCAGGGACAGTAATTTTTAGTTAATAGAGACTCCAGGGGAGCAGTACATGCATCTATTGCAGAAGTGACCTCTCCACACTCTGCTGCAGAGAGGCATGTGTCAGAGAAGTCAGCAACTTCCAAACTCACACAAATCTGACAGTGTACAGTCAGGATATGACCAAAAGGAACCATATTCTGCCCTGTCACAGGAGGCACATCCCAGTCCATACAGTTCTTCGAAGTCATATATGCTATCCTGAGATACTACTATAATGTCGTTTTCCATCCAAAGCACCCAAAGGAATGAGGGCTGTATTGCAACTTGTCAGAGGGTTTCTTTCATAACTGGGAGCTGGAGTCGAGAGTATGTGCTGAATGCCCAGGGATATAACATGAGAGCACACGAGCATCTAAAGGTTCAGTGGCAGAGCTCAGAGGGCAATTTCCATATGGACTACTGACTACAGCCTGAGGGTGCATGCTAACCCTTTAGCTCTGCCTGGACCAGCTGGCACAGGTTAGTGGACAGCCAGCGAGCCAAAAACTGGCTGGCACAGTCGTAACTGTAATGGGTTGCTTTCTACTGACTAAGGGGACTATGTGTTGAGTTTTGCTCCTTGACAGTTTTGTTTTACGAAATACAGCCAATATCCATGCCAAAGCATCAAATCTAGGAAAACTCTCTTTATCTGTTAAGGAAGCGATTATTTCTCTAGTTATTATTTACTACCATGGATGCACGCTGCTCCTGTAAAAAGGCCAATGTCCCAGTTACTCTCTTGACAACCTGCAACTGCAAGGCTGGGAAACAGCTGTAACTGAGTGCAAAGTCCACTGTCTCAGCTTTTTGAAACCTTTGACTTGCACACTGGCATTTGCACAAAGCTACACCCCTCACTACATATCAGAGGACTAATAACACTGCTTGTAATCTCTAAAGATCAAAGTTACAGTGGAGTGTTGGTAAAAGTTTTGGAGTGTTGGGAATATGCCAGATTGCACATGTGCACTTTAAACAGATTTATCTGTAGGACAGTTTTATAATTTCTGAAACTATTGTACTGAAATTCAGTTACTCACCTCAGGTCACCTTGGTTGGATCACCTGCGTATCTATGAGCTTTTATTCTTTTGGAATGTATTTCTTTAATTATATGTCCATATATTATGAATTGGGTCATGCTATATAACTCACTTAAAAGATAACAGCTTCCTTTTGCTTTTTTTTTTTTTTTTGGTATGGACAATCCTAATTAATTTTCATTCTATGAATGATTTAGCTTTAACTTTAATAGTTTAGAAGAGAAATATACGACGAATTTACTACAAAACCAAAAATATTTTTTAAAAGTCCGCCTTTGGAAATAAAGATATTCTAGTAATAATTTTTGCTCCTCCAGTGTTATCTTGCTAATATTTATGAATAAGACGAAAAAAGCAAAGCTTTAATTCTTTTCGTCATTGCCAAGCAGCAAAATTAAATTTAAATATATGTTTATCAGAAAGGCCACAAGATATACTCTGAGGCTAGGATAACATTGACCTAAAAATGCGAATTTTTGGTTCTTTCGAATTTTTTTCATCATTTGGTTTTCAAATCCTATCACTTGCATAAAAATATATTATTGTCACTGTAAGATTAATATCCTATTTAACCCTATTAGAGAAATTATTACACATTATAGATTATTACTTTAGGAAGCTAAAGTGAGGCATATCTGAAAACAGCAACTTCATTCTGCTCCAAAATTCAAAGAGGAGTGGAGATTTGCAGTAATTTGGGGAGGAAAAATCAAGTTTAGGGCTCCTAAAAGGGAAGTAATTGAAAAATTGTGATATTGCACAGGCTTCTTGACAAGGCCCTCTCATACAGAAAAAAGTAATTTTTCTTTTAAAAACCTTAAGCCAGTTCTTGCCTCCTTATCCTGCTAGTGACCCGCCTCTCTGACTATGGAAAGAAATGCCAAAGACAAATTTGTTCGTAAGTGAAACCTTGACGGGATGCAGATTCAGATAATAAAACTCAGTTATAGGAGCATGAAAAGGTAACGCAGATTGACTGGGTACTCCTTTTTGGGTTTGGGTTCTTTTTTGGGTTTTTTTGCGTGAGGGTGGGGGGCTATTTGGTGAGTTTGGGGTTTTTTGGTTTGGTTTTTTTTTTGTTTTGTTTTTTGGTGGTTTTTTGTTTGTTTGTTTTGGTTTGGTTTTTTTGTTTTTATTTTTGGGGTCTTTTTTTTTTCCTTTCTTTTTTTTTGGTTGGCTTCTTTGGTTCAGCTGTTTCTTTGTTTTGGTTGGTTTTTGTTGTTCGGGGGTTTTGTTTGTTGGCTTGGGGTTTTTTTGGTTGGTATTTTTTGCTTGGTTTTGGTTTTGGTTTTTTTTGTTTTTGTTTTTGCAATGTAGATGATGATCCAGTGAAAGGCATATTATTTTAAGAAGTGGATTTCAATTTCATAAAAATTCTTGAGGAAGATTTATACTTGCTTTTTTCAATTTAAAGCACTAACAATCAATGAAAGAAGAGAAGTGGTACTTATGAAACCATGTACAATATCAGGGAATAAAAGGCACTCATGTAAGGTTCATTCACCTAGGGACAGAAATTCTTGAGGACTGAGGTTATGTATTTGTGCCCAATCTATCCACAAGCTTATAAAAGTCAGTGAGACTGAACAATAAGAACTCCAATCACTGCCCTGTTATGGGATACATCAGAAAAGACAGTTCAATATTAAAAGGTGGATTAGAGCAAAAACTGAATCTTTGACTCTTCTGAGCTCCCCAGTAAGCCACAGCAGAGAGAGACCCAAGAATCACAATGGTGCACAAAACTACCACAAATGCTTCAGTCTTTCAGTGAGCATCTTTGGGAGAGTGGAGAAAACACCCAGTGGTCTTCCTCACACAAATACCACCCTGCACTTACAGGCCTTCACTCTGCAGCCACTGGAGTGTGCAGAGAGGCTCCAGTTGTGAGTGGTCCCTAAGAGTCCCACACCAGTGCATGCTCCACAGCCAGTGCCAGGACAAACTGGCATATTTACAATGCTGTTTCTGTTAATGCAAGCACTGGGGAAATTCCCCGGCATGCAAGGCAGGCAAGTAACAGCTCTGCTCATGGATACATGCTGTGCCTTCCTCAGTGGTACCGGCTCATTTGTCAGCCTTTAGTGCACCCGGGAATTACAGTTTTTGACTTCTTGCTGTGTTTAAAGACTTTGAGGACAGAGCTACAGACGTATGCCACGGAGTTTCGTTCCATAAGCTTGGTAGAAGATCCTTCAATTCTAGTTAAATATTGAACCAAGGGATGACTCAGAAATTTTCCCATGAATGCTTGTAAAATAATCCTGGAATAAGCTCCTTTAGACTACAAATATTTAATCAGCACCTCTCATACTCCTTTTATCTGAACAAACTGATTTGTCCTACCAGTTCTTTGGCCACTAATATGATCAACAGAATACAATTTCTTTTGATGCAAAAGACATGTAAATAATAGCAAAGCATGCCCATCACATTGCCATTTCATAGGAATATAAAGATGCCTCCCAAGTTTGGTACATAAGGGAGGACCACTGCCCTGCATAAGACACCACTGCCATGTCAAGGTGGCATTCTTTAGCAGACCATAAAAGGGGTCTAAAAGTGGTTCACAGTGGATCCATAGTGATTGTGTAGGCAAAAGGCACCATGTGTCAATGCAACCTGGATGAACCAAAGGTTAGTTCCAGACCACTACATTACTTATACACACTAATGGTAAAAGACTCTCCATTACTGCTCTATGCTTTCTTCTCTACATAATCATACTTTCTTGTCGTGCTGTCTTTCCTTCCTTCCTAAAATTTATTTCTGCATCTTATAAATACAGAAAGTCTTATAAAAATGTTCTTATATATGATAATCTTATATAGATAAAATTTTGTAAATAATGTTTCCCTTCTGTTTTTGTCAGGAAGGACATTTCCTTCTTTCTATCAGTAATTGCCAATTAAGTAATTAACTGATGCTCAGCATGGCTGTGTTTGAATACTAAATTCTCTATGCTTTATATGAAACAGCGGCAACTAGACAATTTGATTAGTTCTAAACCTGCTTGCTAGCAGCATGACAAAAAGTAGGAAAAATTACTTCTTTTTCTATGTAGACACTAGAATGAAAATGACATTTTATGGTTTTACAATCAGAATTCCCTATATTACAAGATAAAATGCAAGTACATTCATCGGGTATTAATATATATTAAAATGAATTGAACATTGATGAGTTGGAAAAACAGAGCAAAGGTTTGTTTGCTTCATCTAAGTGATACATTAAATAAACTAAAGCAGACAAAACAAATAGTCTGGCAAAATGCTAACAGCAGGTCTAGAATTCACTGCAACTGCAAATACAGAGAATCTTTTTTAGTGGTGAATCACTAATAAAAATAACATTCAGTTAATGATAAAAAGAAGATCTGTTTAGAGATAAGTGAAAATTGACCTGACATTAAATGTTGTGAAAAAAAAAATCAGCTATTATGAGTCACCCATCCCTCTCTAGCAGCCACTGAGGCAGCATTTTACTTCTGAGAAAAAAAGGACAAAAAAATTAAACTGTCAATAAAATTATCTGGAAACTTAACAAAGACGTATGAAGACAGCCAGAATTAAGTAAATTAAGAAATCAAATTCCTGAGGACAGAGTATCATGAGGGATGTAATGTGAGTCTTTCCATTATCAGCTTCTGAATCTAGAAGATTATTGAAAATTCTGCACAGTCATCCAGAAGATTACTTTTCCCAGAAAAACTACAAAATAAATCTAGATGAGCTGCCAGAAATTGAATCCAGAGGTTGTTTCTCAGTTTACTAATCCAAGGAACTCTTGCTAGAAACAAAGACAGTGAAATGCAGTTTTTGTGTGAAACAGATTTACAGAAAAAAATCCCCTAACTGCCAATTGCAGTAGGGGGTAGGGAAAAGATGAGGGAATGAATAATACAATATGGGAACAGAAATCAGTGATTTGTTACTGAGGAGATTTGGTGCCCACAGCACCCACAGTATTCTAGCTACCAGTCACAGGAGAATCAGACGGGGTGTGTCATCTGCAATATGGTAAATTGCTTTTGAAGGGGCTCCCCAAAGACTATTTATAGAGTGTCAGACTATTTTAGACTGACAGACTGCGAAGGACTCAGTGCTCATGAAGTTCAAGGCTACCTCAAAGCCTTTAGCTGGTCAGACTTGATGTATGATGATCAACCAGTAAACGAGTGTGAAGTGCTGTTCCTCATAGGTTACTAATGATCATAAGACTTCACGGCAGCAAAAACCCAGTAACTTGGCAGTTCTCTAGAGAACTGCTCAAGCCTTCAGCACTCAGAAAAGTCCTGGTTGCTCAGCAGTTTTTGATCTTCTGTGGACTGGCTCTCACATACTTGTCCTTCTAGAAGAAAGATCCCTAGGCAGTGGGTTGTTGGAATGAGAGCTCCTCTGGACCCAGGCCCCGAGGAAAGCCAAAGCACAGGGATTGAAACAAAACCTTTGAATAAGCTGAGTACCATGAAGTCACACCAAAGTGAAAAAGACATATAGATGTTTAACTTTAGTAGAAATATATGCTAAGTGCTTTAAACATGGAAAAGCTGCAGCAAAGAGACCTTAGACACGGTTCGTACTGCAGCAGTTTTACCTTTTCACAGAATTTCTTTATTTTAGACGAAACATAGATGGAATTATACTATTCACATTTTTTAGATAAAGTGTTCACATAAACAATAAGAGCTGATAGGAAGTAGATATGCAAATCTGTGTAATATCTATGTAAGACTTGTGTAAGATTTACGATCATCAGAATTAGACCAGGATAGGTTAAGAAAAGAAAACTAGAATTGTGTGTTAATTTTATTGGTCAATTAACAAATATAATCCACACTTCTGTAAGTTTAGATAATAATAAGATGCTGTTTTCTACTTGCTGTTAGCCTGCTGTTCCTGCTGCTGCCTTATCATGTATCCCCTTCGAACTCTATCTTCAGAAAACTATGGAACTATGAAATAAAGGACTTTAGCAAAACAGCAGCTGCTCTCTGCTCTTTCACCCTCAGTCCCAAGAGGGAGGGAGTCCCATCACAAGCTCAACAGTGGGTGACATCCCTGCCCATGACAGGAGGGTTGGAACTAGATGATCTTTGAGGTCCCTGCCAACCCAAGTAATTCTGTGCTTCTGTGAAGTAGCAGTCACAGAAATTTTCTCGCAGAATGTCTCTAGCTGCCAAAGCCTTCTCTCCCCCGAGTACTTCTGGCTGCATGAGCCTGCTTTTTCCTTCTACACCAACCTTCTACACCATGTTGTGAATGAGAGAAACTTGCAAAGTGAATTGAAATATGATTTCACAATGCTAAGCGCTCCATAGTATCTCAGTGATCTATTTTAAGGGATCTAATTTAAGGGAAGCCCCAACACTGCAAGAATTTATACTCTGTGCAAAGCTTCCCAAGTGGCAGATGAACTCCAGCAGAATGAAAAAGAGCAGCACTGCCAAGCCCACCACTAATCCTTGTCCCTAAGTGGCACTTCTACATGTCTTACACATCTCCAGGGATGACGATTCCACCACGCCCCTGGGAGCCTGCTCCCTTGCTTGACAACCCTTTCTGTGGAGAAATTTTTTGTAAAATCCCATCTAAACTTCCCCTGAAACAACCTGAGGCCATTCCCTCTCTTTCTGTACCTGTTAGCTAGGAAAAGAGGCTGACTCACCTCATTACAACCTCCTTTCAGGCAGTTGTAGAGGGCAGTAAGGTCTCTCCTGAGCCTCCTTGTCTCCAGTCTAAACAAGCTCAGCTTCCTCAGCTGCTCCTCACAGGACCTGTAATTCAGGCCCTTCACCAGCTCCATTGCCCTTCTCTGGACACACCCCAGCACCTCCCAGCACTACAGGAATGTCTTTCCTGAAGTGAGAGGACCCAGAAGTGGACAGAGAACTGAAGTTGCAGCCTCAACAGTGCCAAGTACAGAGGGACAAGGACTGGTCCTGCTGTCACCCTATGGCTGATCCAAGCCAGAATTCCATCGGCATTTGTGGCTACCTGGGCACTGCCGGCTCATGTTCAGCTGCTGTTGACCAGCACCCTCAGGTCCTTTTCCACTGGACAGCTCTCCAGCCACTCTGCCCCCAGCTTGGAGTGCTGTCTGGAATTGTTGTGAACAACAAGGCACTTGGCCTTGTTGAACCTCACACCCCTGGCCTCAGCCCATGGATCCAGCCTGTCCAGATCACTCTGCAGAGCCATCTTGCCCTCCAGCCGATCAACACTTCCACCCAACTTGGTGTTGTGTGGGAAGAGATAGGATAGAATTGAGCTGAGGGCTGTGGGATGTGCCTGCAGAATGCCATGGAAGTGGCACAGAGAAGCTTGTCTCTGCCCGTCCTTGTGGGGAGGAGATGCCACACAGCAGAGCCCTGTGGAGAGGATCCTGCTGGAAGCTGCCAGATGGGTGGGTAGTGCGTGGTCACATCCATATAAAGACATTAGGAAAGTGTGTTACTGACATGGCAATGTGTGATAGGTTGCTTAGTGAAAAATTCCGTATTAGGAAATACGGTGTCTTGAAGAAGTGTATAAAGCCAGCTCGTTTCTTTGAATAAATAACTCTGATTCCCTGCCTGTCTGAGGCTGTGCCTTACATCAGTGTTGCCTGCAAACTGACTGAAGTTGCACTCAAAACCTTCATCCAGTTCATCAGTAAAGATACTACACTGGACTGGCCCCAATGCTGAGCTCTGGGGAACTCCACTAGTCATCAGGATGTAATTCCATTCACCACCACTCCCTGGGCCTAGCCAGACAGGCAGTTCTTGAGCCAGTGAAGAGTGTATCCGTTCACACCATGGGAAGCCACCTTCTCCAGGAGAATGCTGTGAGAAACTGCGCCAAAGGCTTTACTTGAAGTCCAGGCAGACAACCATTAAGTGCCTCATGTGCTACATGGGATCATGTTGGTAAAGCAAGACCTGCCTTTCATGAACCCATCATAGCAGGCCTGAACTCCC
This sequence comes from Daphoenositta chrysoptera, assembly GCA_013397915.1. Classification (NCBI taxonomy): domain Eukaryota; kingdom Metazoa; phylum Chordata; class Aves; order Passeriformes; genus Daphoenositta; species Daphoenositta chrysoptera. The sequence continues at coordinate 2,501,628 of VZRO01006249.1, forward strand.
GGTTGTCCTGCATGTGCTTTGTGAGGGCACTCAAGGCTCTCCAAGGCCTTCCCCAGCACCAAGGCCTGGTTGACAGGCCTGTGGTTCCCTGGATTCTCCTTTCAGGCCTTCTTGTAAATGGTTATCACGTTTGCCAACCTGGGAACTCCCCAGTTAGCCCAGACTGCTGATAAATAATGTAAAGTGTCTCAGTGATCACTTCCACCTTCTTCTTCAGTACCTTTGAGTGAATCCCATCCAGCCCCATAGACCAATGTGTGTCTAAGTGATGCAGCAAGTCACTGAGCACTTCTCCTTAGATTATGTGGGCTTCTTTCTGCTTCCCAACCATATCTTCCAGCTCAGGGGCTGGGTACCCTGACAACATCTGGGTTTATAAATGAAGACTGAGGCAAAGACAATGAGCAATGCTACATCTTGGAAGGATTTTTAACATAACCATTGTGGCCTCCAATCTGTGTCAAAGAGATTAATCTGAAAATGTTAGAGAATACCCTTGTTGATTATGATCTTCCATTCAGCATGGATGCTTGCACCCAGGCAGAGTTAATTATGACTGATACGGCCTCCCTGATCCACAACAACTATGGTAATGTTAAGAGAAAATATGTTTTATCAGTGAGAATTATCTGAATCCTCATCATTGGTTCTTATCCCTTGGTTTTCTATTTTATTTTTTATATGTTGCACCCTTACAGCCTGTTCAGTGAGGTCACTGATTTGGCTGCACAGTGGCCATAGCCAGTCTCTTCAGATGGAGTGCGTGCAATGCTGGTATGAACAAATCCAAGTGGCAGTGTTCCCTGTAGAGCACTGCCCTCTAGTTTGATTTTATGTCAAATGCTGTTTGCACTCAACATTTATGCTTTTTGCTTTGCCAAGACAGATTCATTATATAGTATGTCCTGATGATGCTGTTGTGAAAAAATTGGAACACTTATTGCTGGCACATGATACAGATGTACTGTGTCCTTGAAGAAGTTTCTAACCAGTAGCTCGATTCTCTTCCACATCTTTGAGCAACAAATCTTTAAGAATTTTACTAAAAGAGTATCAGTTTCACATATGGAGAGACACAGTTTGAATAACCTGATGGTAGAAATGCATAACCAAAAAATAAATGAACAAAGCAAGGAGGTCTTATTTATTCAATTGCTTAGGGGTTGTAACACCATTAACATTAGTGTTAATGACAGGAAAAAGTGTTCCCAACCAAAACGCTTCAGAAGTATTTAAAGTAACTTTTGGCAAGTAATACTGATGGAATATTTTGTCCAAATCTCTGATACATTTGAGTTGTGAGAAGGATGAACACATCACTATGACTATATGAATGTTCTCCCAAAGTCACTAAATTTTAAAGCATGATTATATCACAATGTGGTGGGAATCTGTTTTTTTCTGACTGATTTCCTATGGATGACAGGATCATGAGGGCACCAGCAGGCCTTATAACCCAACCCAGCATTAACCCAGGATCTCCTTCACCCCTGACTGTAGCTTGGGATCCTATTTGACACACCCCAGAGCCACAGATCCATGCTCCTTCCTGACTGTGGACCTTGCTGAATGCGATCCCTACCCACAGGACAATGTCCTGGCCAAGCCTCAGCTCTTCTCTGAATCCAGGAAAGAGCCTGATGTCTGTGACTGGGGGATCCAGCTCCCTGGCTGGCTGCTGGGACGGGGCCTGGCCACCAAGCTCCAGCCCTGCCATCCTGGGGGTCCTTTGCATCCCTGTGGAGCTGCCAACCTATGGGCTGCCATGAAAATTCAAATGCAAAAACCTTTTAGAGGAGACTAGAAACAATAATATTCCACAATAAACAAACAAACAATATATTACTATAAAATGACATGCATAAATTTACATGTCATAATTTAATTATTTTTTACAAACCTGTTTCTTGTAAAAAACCAAACAAATAGCCCACACTTCTATGTGATTCAAACCGTGCATATTGTTAATAATAATTCCCAGTAAAATATATGATTAGTACATACTGTTGCATTTTCCACACAAAATCCTTGAGGCATTATTGCAACTTTAACTACAACATACATATTTACATCTATTTCATACATAATAATATCTTTTCCATTTCTATGCTTTTACTAATGAGATTAAAACAATAACTCCAATCACTTAATACCTAGATAAGTAACTTGATTTCATTCTTTTATTCTAAGCCGTTTTTATTGCATTGCAAAAATCTCGAATTTATATGAAATGACATGCAATGTCAATCAAGTTTTCATCGAGGCAAAACAAAATGTACTTCTTTTCACAAGTTACCGTCTCAGAAATTTCATTAATATTGCCAAAGACAATGGAATCAATGGCATAGATCTGAGTACAATAGGGAGCATTTGTTTCAGTTTTGTGAAAATTCAAGCCCCTGAGCAAACCTGCAATAAAATTAAGCATGGGAAGTTTGTGCAATATTTCAGAGTTGCTTTAATGTCTGGATATAACTCTGCAATTCCTTTGATTTGCATGGATATTGTATCTCTCTGGATCTTCAGTCTTGCATTAGAAAAAACCCCATACAATTTCAGTTCTGAATGCATTTATGTACTTCTCCTGCTTCCCAAACTGATATTGAAAGCATCCCACTGAGAAATAATTATATGTCAATAGACCAAACATCTGAGGTACAAGCAGATACAGAGATGGGAGTATAGAAGCATGCAGTAGGCATCTTAAGATTCAATCCTTTGATCTAAGCAGTCCAAAAGGAAGTAAACATTTTGTATTGCTTTCTAAGAAGAAAATTAAGCACAGATTGAAGGTATCAAAATCCATTCTAATATGATTTCTTTTCATAAAATCATTTTACCTATCTAAATGAAACTACCATTCCCTTTCTAAATTCTTTGAGGAATAGAAATACGTCACGTGTCATGCTATTAATATTGAATTGTGTACCTCTTCACAGTACTTACTGTGATACCACAACTCTGCAAACCTAAGTTCTTTGGAACAGGTTAACTGGAACATATTTAATGGATTACCTGTTACAAAGCTGAAATATTTCTAGGTGCTAGCAACAGGAGTATTATACCCACTGAAATTTATTTGGACAAAACAACTCCTGCTGTCTTATAGGAATTTAGTGAAGATGAGCAAATGGCATCAGTCAGCTGGTAGGAAATGAGATGCAAAAAACAGTTTAAAAGAGGCTGGTTTGTTGTGGTCTTCATCCTAAGGTCCAGCATGAGAAATTAAGTCTCAATGCTGAATCACTGGGAGCAGCTAGTACTCTGTCTTTTAAATGTTTGCCTTCTAGAGACTCCTAAGGAATAAATATCATTTTGTCTGGCTACTTCTCTATTCTAATAGAGTTTCTATTTTCCTAGGAATAAAATCTGCTTGCATCAAATAACAGCAAAATTTCAATTGATTTGCAGCCAAAACATAAAGTAAACTTTAGATTATTGTAAGGCTCAGTTCTAACAGATAGAGATAATACTATCCAATTTGGTCAAGAAGAGAAACAGGAGCATTAAGCCTCAGTGGCTTGCCTGGCAAGCTTGCAGTCATTCAATGGCAGAACAATGATTAAGATGTTTTAGTTCCCTTTCTAAATCCATTTGAATAAGCTGTTTCTGTTTGAGAAATTTTGGATCTAAAGATCTCAGTTTTCACCTGCGCCTTTGAGAAAGTTAGCTGCTTCTGTTGTTGGGTTTCCAGCGTGGCCACAAAATGGCACAATGGAAGAAACACCTTAGGTATAATAGCAGCATGAGAAAGCCCTCTCACACAGCTTCCTGCTGAATTTCATTATTAACAAACTCAGAGGAATTCAGATAAAACCCCAGAAATTCTGAACTCCATTGTTTTACCAATTTAAATACACACATAGTTTCATCATAACATTATGTCCTAACGACAATATAAAGAGGTGGAGAAAAGAAGCTGGCTGTAGAAGTGGAACCCCTACAGTAAACACAAAACTAAATATATCAGTCATGACAAGAAGGACCCTAAGGGAAAAAAAGCCAGTAATCTTTATTTTAAAGTTCCCTCATATACAAATGCCTAACAAAAACTGAAGACAAATAGAAAAATGTTTTAGCAAAAAAGTTTTGCAATACTTCTTATATTTCTCTATAGAAGAAACCCATCTGAGATTTTTGTTCATCTATGCTCAGGTTTTCTATAATCTTTATTTAAAAGCTACAAAGTGAACAACTTTAGACCCACATCCATTGTTATATATAGCTTCCATACTGAAACTGTCAAAATCAAACTGATGCTTAAGCTCTTTCCTCAAATATTTGTCATGTCAAAATAACAACTATGAACCGAATCATCTGTTGTACTTCTTCCACAACACACCGCATCTTTTGTTGCCCATGAGGAAATTTAAATTCTTCTGGAAGAACCACATCCTCTATGACATCTGCAAGAATGACCATGATGATACTTAGACTTTATGCAATTCAGTTACTTGATAAAATCAAAGGAAAGAACAAATGATACAGAAAGAAAAACTGATAGAAGTTCTTCTGTAAAATTCAGAAAAATTCTCATCTCAAAATATGTTGTCTGGACTGAGGATGTCCTCTATTCAACCTCTGTCCCAAGCTGGTTTTGTTGTTTCTTTTTAAATATCACTGATGTTGTTGTGTGTTCTGATGCTGCTAACATTCATTATTGAAACGAAATGTTTTCTATTGAAAAGCACGCTTCCTGTCCCTACAGACTTTCTTCTTAGTAAGGAAAAGAACCTTAATGAGGTTTTCTTGTAAACTAATGCCACTAATAAATGCATGAACTGGGAACAAGAAAGAAATGAGGAGAGACTGCTGATTGTTTTCAGGATCTTCCTTTCAAAACAACATGTTCCCTTTAGTCCTTAAATGCTGTGGTCTCATGAAAAGCCACAGACTTCAGAAACATGAAGGCTTCACAAATTCTCAAACACCTATTTTGGTCCTATTTCTGTAGGCAGTAACAGAACCACAATGTTATTTCAGGTTCCAGGTGTAAGGTGCAGTAGAAACATCCAAGAATATCCTTATATGTGAAAGTGAGACCCTGACGCAGACCAGTCCTTGTTCTGAGACTCAGAAAATGGAAAATGGAAAAAACATTTAACTGTCGCTTGTGATAAAGGTGTGAAGGAAGTAATCAACAGCCAGTTGCCTACCATATGGATGAAAAAGAAAGATACATTCTGCAGAAAGGTACATTCTGCAGAAGAAACACAAGAAGAAAAAACCTCTTCTCCTAAACAAGCCAGGTGCTTCCCTGTGTGTAAAATATTTGAACAGTCAGTCTGCTCCAACATGTGTTTGCAAATGGAAGTGAAACAGGTTATCGTATATGCTAGTGAGATATTTCCCACCTCACCAGCTAATGAGATGTGGAAAAGTAGTAAAGAGTATCAGGCAAGGACAGGCCAGAGAAGCTATTATATTCTGCAGAAGTTTTAACCCCACAGTAGATTCAACTGCTTGGTATGTATTTTTTGGATTGTACGTTACTAAAAGGACCTCCAAAGGTCCCTTACAATCTCTTCTATTCTGCAATTCTGTGAGTACTAATAGAAAATACGACTTGTCCTGCATATTTCTTTTTGTGATTCTTTATTATAACATACTTCTCAGCATTATCAGACAACACATGAAGTACTAATGTTTCAAGGGAAAAATGGATTACATTTGTGTGGCAGAGTTATATAAATATGGAGGACAGGAAAGTTACATTGACTAAAAGGTTATGGGATTCATGTTGTACCTTGGCAATGTATTTTGATGAAAACTAAGGTATCTGGCAGGATAAAAGTTTGCTGTCTCTCAAAAGAAGTATAACAAAGATCTTGCACATCTCATTCAGCATGTCACAAACAGGGGAACAATCCAAGGTATGCCAAGAAGAATTCCAAGGACTTAGCTCAAAACTTGGAAGTGCTAAAACAGTGTAAGATATAATACACACATGATCAGTGAATTTGAGGGCTGATCAGAGGCTGGAGATTTGAATCTGAAATATATATTCTGCAAAGTAGTTCTGCTCCTATAATAGCTGTTGTTCCCTACTGCTTTAATATTCACCCAGTATTAAACAAAGAATAAGTGATAAAGCTAATATTTATAGCACTACGTCAATGGCACTAAAACCAGAGCGACACAAGCAGCAGCTCGGCTGCCTTGTTGAGGTCGCTCTTTCTAAGTCTGCATTTTTCCCAAAATGGATGATTACAAAAGATACAGACGAGGGGAGATTAAACGAGATGCCACTGATGTAAATGGGACTTATCTTCATCTTTGACATCAAAAGAATTCACACTGCTTTCACAGCTGAGTGCTTCAGAATTTTTAATGTCTGTAGCTCTTTATCCTTGTGATGGGCAGATTAATCCTTGACTTAGGTGTCTAATTTCTACTGATTTGAGAAAGTTACCTAAAAGAAGAGGGGCAGGGCTATAGAAAAGCTGGTAAAGAAATAGAAATTAATTTCTGATTCCTGGCTGCTGGAATATGGGTTTTCTCAAGAACTGGTTCCACCAACTGTGGAACACTACACTTACTGTAACACAGACCTCTTATTTTTCATATTATCACCAATGCCACAAGAAATATTACCTTTGTTAGCATGACTCAAATTCAAAACACAGAAGTTTGCGCCTAGTTATCTTGAAATTCATATATGCTTTCCTTATGCTATTTTAGAGTTGCACTCGAAGAAAAGACATATATTTAGCTACTTAGATGAGCACAAAAGCTGTGCCTGGTCACATTCCACCCTGATTACTGCTATATACTCTTTTCTGACCTGACAAGTAACTCTTGTCCTACTAATATCTATCCACAATGCTTTTAGTAAAGCAAAGAATCAAGAGGGAGAAAAAATTAATTTAGAACATACAGAACATGCTATAAACTTGTTGTATGAATTTTTCACAAGAAGGAAGAGAAGTGTCTTTATTTTCATTTTCAAGACCTATTGGTCCTTGTCCTTGTATTGCAGTTCTTTATTGAGTATGGACAGTTCAAGTCTCCTCCAAAGAGGCAGTCATCATTGCCTCCTACTTATTTCCAAGCAGTATTTGTTCTTTTTCAGACAACACATTTTGAGGAAGCTACTGACACATATCCATGCAGCTAACCTTGTTCTAAACCAGCCCTAGCATAGCTCAAAATATTGAAAATATGCTTATTTTTTTTTCACAGAAGAAAACAAACAAGTGCCTCCCTTATAAAACCATACTTAGTATGGTAATTGCAATATCCAATCCTCAGCCCCTCTGGGGAATTGTGCGCTCTGCTATCTGGTCCTCATCTAGTTAGGTCTTTCCTTCTAAGACATAATCCCCACCAACTTTTCATCAGATTGTCACCTGTAAAAAACCAAATGATATAGGCATTCTAACCCATTAAACACACTCTCCCTGGAATTCCCTCTGCTCTGCTTCAGGCAGTTCTTCCTCAGTATGGATTAGACTGAGGACTGCCTACAGTGCCCACGTTTTCCTTTCCTCTTTGCATTAAGATTCTCCTGGACTCCCATAGTTGGGGCCAGGAAGGTGCTTGATTGCTGCCCTCAAGCTCTGCTCTCTGCAGGTAAAGTCAAAGGGGTCTAAGACTCCAATACCACAAAGAAATGCATTTGCCTGAAAGATACTATTTCCCTAGGTATTTACCAGCCTAGAACTAAAGCTTTAAAACACCCTTTTTAGATGAGACATGAAGTTTCTCATAATCAAAAATGATGTTATTTCCTTTCCTTGAATAAACAAAACACTTAATGTATCATTTTTTTCTGGTCACATCAAGCAATTTCTTGCACAGGGTTAGATGTAAGCTAAAACCAACCATATAAATTCAGGAACACTTTGTTCTTTTTGACAATGAAATACTGCAACAACATTCAAAACAGAAGTAGCAGTATAAATCAGTACACTATTCCCCCAATTTAGGTAATTTTATTATAAAAGTTGATTCAGCTGGTACCATACCAGATTTTCAGTCTTTTGTATGCTTCCTTTTTTCCTTAAAAGGAAAGTGTTTTTGATAATATTATTTTGGTGAAGGTAAAACTTCTGTATTTATTCTCTGGTAAGACAGGAGTCAGAGCCACCCTGATTTACAATCCCCGCCTTACCTAGTCTCTGTGATGTATTTTATTTGCAGCTCTGGGTCCCAGGACAATCATAAGAGTCATGCAGTACTGTTACTAATTCAGTCATTTAGAACCCTGAATTCTTTGAGAATGGGGAGAAGTTATTTGTGAGCTTCTACTTGATTCTCCATGTGCTTACACTGCTTCTGTGTCCTACTTGATTCTCCATGTGCTTACACTGCTTCTGTGTCCATTGCCTTTTTTCCAGCACTTCAGTGATGAGGAATAAATTTGGTGTAGGTAGCTCTGGGTGCAGGAGCAGTGGAGCTGCAGGCTGAGCTCTGGGTGGCAGGAGCCAGAGGCAAGAGGCTGTGAATTGCCCAGTTTGTGGTGGGTTGAGCAGGAGTCCAGCAGGGACTGTCGGGTCACGGGAGCCTCCTGTGGTGAAGGGGCTTCGGTCCCAGCAGTGAAAAAATATTGTGGGTTTGGGGTTTTTTTTGTGATACTCTTACCTTGTCTCAGCCTCCCATTATTCTGAAGAAACAGTAACACAAGCTTTAAGTTACAATCACATTAGGAGGGTCATGAACACACACGACTAAATACAGTTCATATGGCACCTTAACATTTCCTAAAAACAAAAAAACCTTGACTAACAGATAGAATTCAGTGTTCCATGAGTTAGGGAAAAAAAGTTAAATTGATCCACATATAACGCAGTAATGCAGTATTCTAGTTAAGTTACTAATGAACTTGGGCAAATCATATGAATCTCTCACTGAAAGATTTGAAAGTTTTGAGTTTGTTCATGTGCAAGGCATTTAATAAACCAGCGGTCAGCAAAATACACTTCAGAACCTTGACTTTTTTATGACTAAACAGCACTTGAAAATTACTGGCATTAACACTTTAATTTTTCAACTCTTTTAAAGCTATTCAGATGTTCAGTTAATGTGGCTGTGGAAGGGAATGGAGTTATCATAGAGTTTATACTCCACAACTTTACTAAGGGGGATTTCTCACCATTTGTATTATTTTAACTCTACAGTTGATGTATTTCATTTAGTGGTTTGGTACTTAGTAATTATTACAAGACTTTTCTAGAAATGTTTGGTTTCTTTTTGTTTTGAACAGCCTAAGGCTAACAACAATCTAACCTCAAGAGTTTTCAATAGAAATTACTTACTGCTGTATCTCAAAGCTCTGTGACATTTAACTTCCAAGAATAAAGTATGTCTGGAGATTGATGGATGCATATGATTTTATCAAATATGATTAAATACAATTTTGTGTATTTTTATACATTTTTTATACATATCAAGGTTTTCACACTTAACTGAAATCACAATCAAAATGTATGAAGAGTCAAGAGGCTCCTTTTCCATAACAACAGTGGAAAGACTGTCCTTCATAAACTGTCTGTTTTGTAGCTAGTTTTGCCAGTTTGCCTGGGTGCCTTCCTCTTGGAATTTACTACTCAGGTTAAGTTTTAGTTTTGTTGTAATTGCTGTTCATGACATCTGTTTTTGTACAAACAGTTGGTGTGAAAGAAGCAGTCATGGATAATGCATTCTTCACTGTGCTGCTTTATGTTTCTCTGCAGGTATGCTCTGGAAGGTGAGACATTGCTGTATCATGCAGCACATACAGCAGTGGTATCTTTGCCCATTTGCTAAATTTTATAGCTCTTCCCTGGCTTTGAAATGGCACTCCCCAATTTTTTTAAAGTTTTTTCTGTATGGTAATCCAAGTGAAGATCTGGACTGGGAAAATAAAAGAGTATAGGCCAACTTACGTCAAGACTTTCTGGAGAGCTAATGACATACACAGGGCTGGATTTTACATCATTTCGAGTTTTATGCACTCGTGATACTGAGGAGTTCTAGATAGTTAAAAAGTACCTGAGGACACCCTTTCCTCAAGTATTTTGGTAGGGCACTATAGGGCACTTGGTAGGACCCTGCTAAATGACGCTTCATTTTCCGTGAGTAAAGAAGAGCCACCTCCTTGTACGTGTTTTGGATGGAACAAAACCAACTGGTTTTTTATAGTTTATATTTGGTTTGTGCTTTGTGTTTTCTCATTGAGCAGACCCCACCCTCGAAACAGTTATACCTGACCTGAAAATCTGGGTAAGAGAAGGCAAGTCTGACCTGCTAAAAAATTTATGGTAGCTTTGAACTTCATGAGCACTGAGTCCTTTGTAGTCTGCCAGGTTTTAAAGACCTTTTGGGGAGCCCCTTCAAAAGCAATTTACCATATTGCAGATGACACACCCAATCTTGATTCCCCCATGACTGGTAGCTGGCATACTGTGGGTGCTGTGGGCACCAAATCTCCTCAGTAACAAATTAGTTCCCTGATTCCTTTTCCCATTCCATTTTATCCAACCCCTCATTTTTCCTCTCTTTTCCCCTTCCACTTAACAAACTAATGTATTTTACTGTCTTTGTTTCTAGCAAGAGATCCTTCTGTCAGCAAACTGAGAACCTCAGCTTCTGGGCCCAATTTCTGTCACCTCATCTAGAAAAGAAAATGTAATCAAATGAAACCTCTGGCAGGCTCTTCCATAGGATGAAGTACAAATAAATGTATATAAAACCACTGTGACATCCTATTTCGTGAAGTAAATAGACCACATCAGAACAGACTATTTTCTGTGAAGGTATGCAAAACTGCACTCAGGTAACAGGAATTAAAAGATTCCCCTGAGCTGAAGTGCAAGCTGAATGGCATCTCTCTACAGGGGGCTGCTTCTTGTTGCAGCTAGGTTAGGCAAATGCTTTCTGTGGCTGAAGAAAACGTGAGAATCATTGCACCTCACTGTACGTACCTGAAAATAATGAAGAAAAAGCCTAATTAGGCAGTGTGCTGGACAGTATCACAATACCAGGCATGAATGAGGGCTTGGGCTCTATTCCACTGTATTAAGAGCCCTTACTTAAGCTAACTTACTAATTGCAAACACAAAGTTTTAGCCTCCAGAGAGTCCTATTGAACACGTGGCACTGAGACTGAAGCTTTCTGTCAGATTAGGCAGGAGCACTGCATTGCTCAGCACCTTGCAGAACTGAGGTCTTTAGAAGAGCTGAAGCCCTAAAGCCATAGTAGGTGAGAGATTAGGAGAAGATGGCAATAAGAAAAGCATTACATTTTATTTTCCAAAATAGGTCACCCAAGACTCTTACTGTCAATTCAGACCTGGTATTCTGCTCATAAGTCTGGGTGAACAGGTTGTTGCTCTCATTTACTACTGACAGCTCTGCCATTTTTTTGCCTGTGTGGAGCACTGTAGTGTTCCTTGGTGGAGACTCAGGAAACCTACTAGTATTGCAAATGCATGAGCCAACCTAAAATGTTTTAACAAAATTATGTGAGGCAGCAAAGCCACACCAGTTACTGAAAAGCAATCCAAAACTTGCTGTATTCATAATTCACAAGAGAAAACTGTAATGCCTTTGAAATGAAAAGATAGGTAACATCTCATCTCATCTGAATTATAGCATCTGATCTGCAACTGAAATCCTTTGACTCTAACAGATTTAAAACTAAAACTAAGTACCTAGTCTTTTACCATGACAGCAGGGTACTATTTCTGTTCCATTATGTGCATCTAATTGCAGTCCATGGCTGCCCAGGCTTCTTCATCAATATATAGTTTGTTTTTCAAAGCAATCTAAGAGAAGGAGAATGAGTCAGAGAAGACCAAAAAACGTCCTGATTGATCCTCAAATCAGTACGTTTTAATGTTCACTTGGAAGAGGGAGTTTGAAGGCAGATACTGCATAATAAATACTTCCTTTCTTGTTTCATTTTCTAGAGAATTACCTGACCTGACTCAGAGCAGCACCAATCAAAAGAAAGGTGAAACAAACAAACAAAAAATTAACTGTTAAAAGTATTGTTTACACTGTTTGGAAATATTTCATTAAAAAAACCCCAAACCTTTCATCTTTGACAGGAACAGAAAGATAGGGCAATTCCAGACCGCAACCTGAAGGAGACAAATTGAAGTAAGAAAAAGAATGGGTTAGAAAAAATTAACAGCAATAATCACAGTATTAACCTTTATTTCAATGACATTAACTCAAAGCATAAACCATTCCAGTTTGTTCTCATCTTCAAGTATCTCCTTTATCTGAGGATTTGCTGCTTCAACTGTTCTATTAGAAATGCTTTGAGAGAAACTGCCCTTGAAACTATTTACTTACACTTTACCTATACTGCAGTTAAATCAGTGCACAAAACATTGCCCATGGAACACTGTAGAAATTCCTGATTTAACTCTGAATTAGCTATTATTGATACTCCTCTTACCCTAAATGCATAGAACTTAGAAGGGCTGATTTTAACAAAATTGTCTGCCTCAACAAGTCTCCTCTAAACTTCTAGATTATTTCCCATTATCATAAAGGAAAAATGATTTTTTTTCATTTTGAACTTGCCATTCAGGAACTGATCCAAACATCCAGTTTATTTCCCTGCTTGTAACAGCAGGAAACAGTGAACATGCCAAAAGACTGCAAGACTCTCAAACAAAGAAAGCATTATCACCTGCATGAATCTCATTGTAATCTCTCAGACTGGTTTAAATTCAGAAATGTGGAGCTTCATTTATCTGACAGTTTTCTCCAGTTATGATTACCCTAAGTAAATTATTACTCCTGTATATACTCAGTACTTTCAAGCATGATTATACATTTTAATATAACCATGTATGGATATCAGTTTTTTGTGTCAGCATTAAATTAATCATTTTATGGATTTCTTGTGACAGTGAGCTCCGTTGTTCATATAGGTGTTAATACTACAAAGTGTAAAAAAAAGGGAGCTAACAGAGCAAATTCATCGTAGAGAGAGGAGACAATGCCTTCACCAGGGACTCCTGAATGTTCAGTTGTAGTTCAAAACATCTGAATGAGAATGTTTGGGTAAAATACTTATCACACTGAATACATAGAATCTAGTTTCCACTAGGTGTTGCATTATATAAGGCATGGAACATCCACACCATGTTACTGAATATTGTGAGCTAGATTTCTAAAGTAAGAATAAATGTACTGGCTTAAATGTGATCAGTAGTACACCTTTCACAAAAGGGGCAAAACAAGCATCCGAGTACAAAATTTATTACAGCTTTGTAAAATTGATTCCAAACATGAAATGCACATGGAGAAGGTTCTGAAATACTGGAGTGGTGATATTCTGGTTAACTGAATAAATAAATGTATAAGGACAGCATATATTGCTGAATTAAATTTCTCTTTTTATTCAAATTCTTTTCTTCTGCTTTTATTTCTACTACCTTAGTTCTACGAAAACAACTAAAACCAAATTATTGTCTCTTTAAATATGCAAATGGAAGGTAGAGATTAATAGTGGAAAGTGGAGATTTTATTATAGAACGTTCAATCTAGTAATACTTTCCCCTTTTTTTTTTCAAAAGAACATCTCCTGGTCCATGGTGGTTTTTTTGCTAATCCTTTTATTGTTTATACGGCCTTGAAAAATGAAACATATTCGTTCAGTGAACTTCACTGAATATGTTTTCATTATATTAAAATATTTTCCTGCAGGTCTCCTCTACTTTTTTTTTTTCTTTGAGTTATAATTTTGAGTTATTTCTAGAGGTGGGTTGTGTATACTGAGTGCTAACATTGGCAATTTCATGTGTGTCTCCCACAAAAGCCTACAGTTACGTACATATTTCATAATACTTACAGAATTAAAACTGTTATGACATAAATTATTAAATTATTGAATAGACATAGTGAATGTTGTCTTACATCTGCAAAATTTTCATTGGATCAGAAGTTAGGTCCAATGGCTAACCTGTGAGCAAAAGCTTCCCCTGCTTCTGTGTGTGGAAGACAACAAATGTGTGAAGACATCAAATAATTTACTTCCTGTGTTGGAAATGTTTTTTATAAAAACACTGAAAAGTAATAAGCACAACAGCCTTATGACCATTACTTATACTAATCTTTAACAGGCTTTGATGAAACGTATTTATGCCACTGCAGTGTGGTGTCAATATTTTTCCTTGACTTGTAATTTAAAAAGCAGCAGAAAAAAGACCAAAAACTACTTCATAGAGATAACCCATTTCATAGGAATTTTTAAAAATAAACCTGAAATTTCCCAAAGTTATTAGGTAGCTAGCTTGTGCTATTGCTGATAATGAGAAGTGAACTCTAGGTAGGTATGATGAACTAATTTAATTTTCATTTATGCCTCAACAATGTTTGAAGATTGCCAGAGGGGCGGGGCTGCACACGTGCTGGCAGCCATTTCGCGTCTCACACGGAACAGGCAGTCAGTGTCCATGCGGAGGAGAGCACCGAGAACAATGTGCGCTCTAGAGAAGTTCTCCAATCGACAGGAGAAAAGTCCCCACCAATAGCCTTCAGTCAAACACTTGACTTGCTAATGGTCTCCTGACAGCGAGCAGACCTGGGGAGGAGCCAAGGGGGAAAAAAGTAACTGCATGACAAGCTGCAAGGCTCAGTGCTTGGCTTTCTGACTTCACTTTGCTGATTGACCACCTCCGAGCCTTGTGCCAAATCTGTGTCCTGCCCTACCACTCCTTCTCCCTTGCCTGCTCCCGCCTTTGCTTGTCCTACCTCCCTGCATTCCTGCCCGACACCCCTACCTTCTTTGTCCCTGCCTACCTTGTTCCTGCCTGAGCCACCTGCGCCCAACCCTGCCTTGCCGATCCAACCCGCCACCGCAATCCCGCTGCAACCCTGTCCAGGATTCTGCATGTCCTGTCCAAGCAGTGTCCTGCCTACTCGCCTTGTGTCCGGCCGTCCATCAGTGCAGGAGCTGTGCCTTCAAAGCCGCATCGCTCCCACAGCTGCGCAGGCTTCCCCCAGCAGGCAGCGTGCACACATCCCCTGTGGCTTGGATGTTGATGGCACACTCCGAAGTTCTGGTGGTAACACTGACTTTTTCCTCTCTGTCTCTCTCTCCCCTCTCTCTTTCTCCCCCCTCTATTCTTTTTCCTTTTCCTTCCCCTTTTTTATTTTTCTTCAGTAGGGCAACACATCCTTTGTTACCAATGAACAGTTGTCACGTATATTTGCCTCATTTGTGCTTAACTTTGTCCTAGAAAAATCTGTTGTAAAAGAACCCTCTGCAGTTTCCCATTGCAGAATGTGACAATAGGATGATTTTTGTACTTCAATGCTGCAAGAGAGACTACAAACAGGGCAGAGTTCTGATATAGACTGAACAGCTTTCTGATGCCAGAGTATAAAGTAAGGGTTCCCAGCGAGAATAAAGATGAGAATGAAGAGTAAAGCCCTTTAGGTCATGGTGAGAACCCATAAGGCTTTGCACCTATATGCAGATTTTCGCCCTGTGACTGGCCTGGCAACTCTCCTCCCTCTTTCTCCCTGTTCCGGTGTTGTTCTGGAGAGTTTCCTCTTACTCAATGCCCCATTGGCTCCTGGATCTCCTTCCCCGCCTACCTCTTTCCCCATTGGTTTATACCTTGTTACGCCGCCTTTGCGCTGCCCTGTTGCCCTCAGATGATTGGACCCTGATGCTCTCTCCACCCCTTTTTCCCTTCATATAAAACCCCTGGACCCTCTTTTGTCTTTTGTCCCTGGACCTCGTTGACAATACATGTTTCAGATCTCTATACAGAAGACCAATTCCGCCTCTTTACTCTCATGGCCACTATCAGCTATCTGGTGCTGTGTGGAGCTGTGCCCCGACACCAGCACCAGGTGTTCCAGGCCATCAGCAGGCTGCCTTCGAGGCAGTACCCAAAAGTGGGCTCTAGGATGCTTTCAGGGGTGACGTGACGGTACCTGTGATCCTTCTCCGCACCCAACCACCACATCAGGAAGCCTCATCTCTGGGGAGACCTCGCCTGGCAACACCCCACATGAGGCAGGCAGTAGGAGACACTGTGGAGCAGCTTCTCCAAACAGGTCGCCAAGAGCTCTCCAGCAATGGATGGCACAGGAAGGTTGGACTGGACCAATGGATCCCTGTTAGTGGGCAGACTTTGGGAGGGGCCAGGGGTATAAAAACCAACCGCATCAGGGCTTGCCCCTGCTCACGGTGGCTCGTTACTGTTTGTTTGCTGGCCTGCTTGCTCGCTCCTTTGCCCTGGCACCAGCCTGCCTGCCTTCTGGCTCTACTGCCCTCGCTGGTTCACCCTCACACCGGTCCTGCCTTCCCGTGCTCCTCACTGTCGCCCTGCCTCTTCTCCCTGTG
>VZRO01006250.1:0-18045 GCA_013397915.1 Daphoenositta chrysoptera
CCATTCGTGACAGCACTAAAGATTGGAAACCACTGCAGCGGTCTGCCTAACACAAAACAAAGTGCAGTGCTGTATGCTGAGCCATCAACAGCTGCAGCCAAAGGCACAGCTGCAGGCTGAGAGCAATACCTTTTATACCCCAAAGCCCCGCCCTCAGTCCACCCATTCCTTCACCCACCAGAGTCCTTCAGATTGGCCCATTGGTGACTCAGATGTCTCTATTGGCTCGTATTGTTGGCTCGGTGTCTGGGGTCTTCTTGTTGGTCCATGACTTTATCCAATATCATTCCATGTTTCATCCCTTTATGTTAATCTGCTTCTTCAACCCCACCTCATTTGTGACTTAATTAATTTTTAGAGAATTCTATATATATTCCTACTAGTATAATGATCAAAATGATAATTTATCTACACTTAGAGTTCTAATAGTTGAATGAATAAAAGATTAAACCTCTAACTTATTAACAGGGGCAAAACAACTGGGATTACACTGTAACAGTTCAATTAATAAAACATCCTTAATTAACTATTTAAACTATAACCACTTCATATAACTTTATAACTTTTAACCAGATGAGTAATTCTTTATTTAGATGTGAAAACCATTCACCCAAAACTCACTC
Source organism: Daphoenositta chrysoptera (assembly GCA_013397915.1). Taxonomy (NCBI): domain Eukaryota; kingdom Metazoa; phylum Chordata; class Aves; order Passeriformes; genus Daphoenositta; species Daphoenositta chrysoptera. The sequence continues at coordinate 624 of VZRO01006250.1, forward strand.
ATAACACTCTGTACCTCTAAGGCAAGCCTGTTTTGCCCTTGGAGTGTTTTCTCCCAGTCCTTATCTGAACTCAACTTCATGAAGTTTTTCTCTCCTCTGCCCAGCTCTGGCAGGGGAGGGTCAGTGAGTGACACTCGTGGGTGCCTGGTGTAGGGCCAGTGCCAAACCACGACAGGGACTCACGGCCTTGCTGTGCCCAGAGCCCTGCGTGGGAGCTGGATTGACTCCAGGTTTATTCCAAGCCCAGGGAAAGGGTTGTTTTCCAAGGCAAAATCTGGCCTGGAAGCATCCCACCGTGTGCAGCTCCCATTGCTCCAGGATCTCCTTCAAACCCATCCCTGGGCTGGAAAACCCTTTCCAGGCATTAATTGTTCCCAGTATCCCAGCTGACCCTTGCCTGGCACAGCTGGAGGCCATTCCCTCTTATGCCATCCCTCCATTCCCTGGGAGCAGAGCCCAATCCCAGCTGGCTCCAACCTTTCTGGGTTCCAGCCGGGAACTCTCCCACCAGCGCTGGGGCTAAGCAGTCACTGCTCCCAGGGCACTCCCTGGGATTGAGATGGAAAACCCATCAATGGCTTGGAGAGAGGAGAAAGGAAATCTGGAGACTCTACTCTCGTGCCTCACAAATTTTCTTGGAATATAGAAAAATTCTTCAGGAATTTGAACTCTGTTCTATTCAACCTATTGTGTATTCATGTTTTTATATCCTATACTGCAATAGAAATATACACTATGCAACAAATAGAAATTATTTGCTAATTTTATTAATTGACTAGACTTTATTTTCATTGATGGAATTCTAAATTATTCTTCTTATTGTCACTATTCTGCTTCTTCTTTTCTTCTACGTATTTTTACATTCTTATCCTTCTTCCTTTTCCTATGGATTTTAAAATTCTTATTCTTATTACTATTCTTCTTCTACAGATTTTTAAATTCTTATTCCTCTTCTTCTATCCGTTTTTAAATTCTTATTCCTCTTCTTCTTCTGTGTATTGTTAAATACTTGTTCCTATCACTGTCATTGTCTTTGTCGTCTTCATCGTCTTCTTGGTCTTTGCCTTTGTCATCTCCATTTTCTCTGTGCTCCTGTTCCCATTCCCGTTGGTTCCCTGATCCCGTTGGTTTGGAGCCCCACAGGGAGGGCGGCTCTGGAGCAATGGCAGCTGTCGTCACTGTGTCCGGGCTACTCCTCGGGCGGTGGTCCCAGGCAGGGACAGCGGAACAGCCCCTGCAGCGCCCGCAGTGCCCGCCTGAAGCAGGAGGGACATTGGCTGGGGGCAGCCGGCTGCCCACGGAGGGCCTGGGCTCCCAGCTGGGTGGGCGAGGGGCTGGGAGGGTTGCGCGGGGAAGGCACCGGGCTATCTGTTCCTGCCTCTGGCACCGGCTCCTCCAGGGCAGGAGAAGCCATGTGTCCCACAGGGCCTTGGCCTTCCAGGGGCGTGGCCGAGGCACAGAGCGGCAATGGGCTGCACGGCTCCAGTGCGCGGCCCTCAACCCAGGCCTCATGAGGAACAGGCACTGGGAGCCCGTTGGCCGCAAAGACTCGCTCTTCTCGCTCTTTGTTTTCTTCTGGGGGCAGCTTTAAGACACTCAGCTCATCCCACTCGTCCTCCTCCAGGGCAGCAGCTGCCAGCTCAGCCTCCGTGGAACTGCCTGGGGCAGGAGAGGTGAAGGGCAGGGCAGGCGCTGCCTCTACTGCCACCGCTGTGCCCACAGGGCTGGGGGAGCTGGGCCCTGCTGGGGAAAAAGACTGTGGCTCCTCCTCCTCCATCACTGGGCTCAGGGGTTTCCTCCCAGTGCTGAAGGTGAGAGGGACCCACTGGGACAGCATGCTGGGCCCCGCTAAGGAGCAAGGCTGTGGCTCGGCCTCTTCCAGCTCTGGGCTCCAGGATCTCTTCCCAGCGCTGAAGGTGACACCCAGCCACTGGGACAGCTCCTGCTCTACATTGTCTGCCTCAGGGGATAGCTCTGTGTCCGTGGTGTATTCCCCCGGGGACAGGCCTGTGTCCATGGTGTATTTCCCCTGGGACAGGTCTGTGTCACTGCTGGACTCCCAGGGCACGTCGCAGTCCGAGGTCTCCTCGTAGCTGCCTTCCTCTGACCACGCTGCCATCCCCTCCTGCCGCTCCCTCAGGGCCCCCAGCTGTGCAGCGAGAGGCTTGGGGGGCTCCTCCTTCTCAGCAGCTCTGCCCGGGACAGCAGCTGCTGGCTCAGCTTCCCACTGGGAAAGCCGTTGCTCCATGTGGGCCATGTTGGCAAAGCTCCCCTCGTGCTCTGTGGTGTGTGACAGTGGCAGGCCTGGCCTGCCCCCTGTCCCTGCCCACTGCCCGTTGAGGGCCTGGGCGTGCGGCCAGCTGGGTATGGGGCTGGGGCACCGGCACTCGGGGGTTGCTTTGCTTGCCTTGTCGTCGTCTGTGGGTCTCAGCATCTGGCGGCGATGGATCCCAGGAGTTGCTTCCTCCTTCTGGAGTGGCTCTCTTGGGACTGGGCGCCCCAGGCGCTGCGGTGCCCTTATATACCCCTCAGCCAGGCTGGAGTTCTCTGATGTCACAAAGGTTTCTGGCCACCATCATGTCCCGTGTCACAAAGGGCCCCGACACAGAGCGCCTGTGTCACCAAGGGCCACCCCAGCACCCTAATACCAGCGGGGCAGCTGGGAACGGGCTTGGAGCAGCCCCGGATCTGAGGACTGCTTTGGTTTACAGAGCCTGATTTTTGGTAGCGGGGGGGGACCACAGAGGTGGCTGCTGCCAGAAGCTGCTGGAAGCTTCCACCATGTCCGGCAGAGCCAGTCCCTGGTGGCTCTGAAGATGGACATGTCAGTGGCCAAGGCTGGGCCAATTCGAGTTGATGGTAACACCTCTGTGATAACAAATTTAAGAAGAAAATAAAAAGGAAGTGGACACAGCTTTTTCTAGCCAGAGAAGAGGAGGTGAGAGCATGTGAGGGAAACAACATGGAGACACCAGAGTCAGTGGAGAAGGAGGGGCAAGAGGTGCTCCAGGTGCCGGCACCGAGATTCCTCTGCAGGCCATGGTGAAGACCATGGTGAAACAGCTGTGCCCCTGCAGCCCATGGGGATCCACGGGTCTGGGCGCATGGCGGCTAGAGGGTTCAGCCCTTGCCCGAAGAAATCAGAGGAGAAACCCTCAGTCGTCTCACCCCAGCAGTCGGGGAGTCCCCGAAAGCGGGATGGGCAGCAGAGCCTCCAGCCAGGCTGAGCAGGCTGGGAGGATATCCCTCAGCAGAGGGTGGCAGAGCATGCCAGAGGAGAAAGGCAAAATGGAGGCAGAGATCCGATATGGCTCTCAGGGGTTTATTGCGGAGAGAGAGTCAGAGATCGAATCCAGAGATCTGAGGTTTGAGCAGGGTTAAAAAGGGGGGAGTGAACAAGGGGCATATACAAAAATTGGCCAGTCAGAACACAAGCCAGGAGGGTCCAGGGGCTGCCACTCAGGGCAAGAACCAACCAGAGAGGGCTCAAGGGGAGGAGCAAGAGCATCATTCAATGGAGAATAGAACTGGTGAGAAATAGGGGATTGCTCACAGAGATTAACTATTAGATTGACAGGGGGGGTGTGGCAGGACAGTTACCCCTGCCCCCCGGCTCTGTGTATCACAGCTGGTGCATAAAGAGATAACCATGGGTGGAAAAGCCCACCAGCAGTTTATCTCTGGCGCCAGGAGGGGGTTTACATCTAGCTAAGAATCAACAGCTTAGTCTGGCGAGCCGATGGGGGAGAGATAAGAGATACTTCTNGGGGATTGAGTGAAAGGATCTCGATGTGTGTGTGCCCCACCCGCCTTCGGATGGTGAGATACATTGAATCCTAGGTTTATACTATTTCTTTGCTAGCTAAAAATGAAAAGGTACCAGTATCATGCACTGTATGTCAATCTACTAGTAGTATTTATTTTGTTTATCCCTGTGTAGTGATAATTTGTTTTAAGTATTGTCTGTTAGTTTTCCTGTCTATTAATAAATAATTCATTTCATAATAGACTAAATCAGCTATCATTAAAGAACTTGTGGATAGAGTGGATTTTTGGGGTGCTGGTCACTTCAATACACCTCCTGCCTGCTGCCATAGGCCTGGGCAAAGACAGGAGCTGAACTTATATCAAAATCCATTCGTGACAGGGGGAAGGCAGGGAAGGGGTCTGGGGTGAGACCACCGGGGGAAGAGGAAAACCGGGAAAAAACCATTTAACAATATCCAAAATAACCAAACCGCAAAAGTCTGGAGATGAAGAATGTCTTTCCCTGGAGATATTAAAAATTCGTCTGGACAAGAACCTGATGTAGCTGAACCTGCTTTGAGCAGGAGTAGAGACCTCTGAGGTGCTTTCCAACTCATGCTATTGACTTGCTGTTTTTCTTATCCTGGAGCAGCTTATGGGGAAGTTTTCAATAGTATTTCACGTGATAACATGCAAAAAACAGCTACATTTTCAACAACTAAACCTCGCAATGAATTAAGCTTCCAGGTTTTCAGCTTTTGCTTTCTACTACTTTTAAGCAAAAAAGACTAATCTAAAGATTGGGTTTTCTATTTTGGTGAGTGTATTCCCTTCCCCTTAAACTCATAAAATCTTTTGTATTGAGTAAGTCTCTGTGGCCGTGATACCTGATGATTGAGATAAAGATATTTTTCAGCTTGAAATGAAAAGGAGCAAAAGTTGACGTAACCTCAACAGCAGTCTCATTATCATTATGTTGCCTCAAAATCATTTCCATTTTCCATTTTCCCATGACTGGAGACAGTTCTAGAACATTTTTCAGTAGTCTAAGATGCTGGATATGAGATGTTCTGCAGGGAACAAGGTTTGTATTTTTCAGTTGCATTGATCACATGTAACAGGAAAAGATCCATAGCAAAAGTGGCATTTTAAGATTTCCTGACTGAACGTATGTGTCTAAATTTACTTTTATATGTTTTATAATCACTATAAAGACATAATCTCTCTGAAAAACTGGATTTAAGTAAAACACAAAGATTAAAGAGTTTTTTTTTTTTACTTAACTGATACAATTACAGGCCTTGGGAATCCTGTACAAGCCTGTAATTCAAACTGACCCTGTAAAGTTACAGCTCATGTATGCATTTTCCTTCAAAGTAGTTCACAACCATGAATATGCATTTTAAAACCTGACAGGCAGCCCTGTGTAATATCAGACAGACTGCAACACTTGTATAAACAGGTGAAGAAGAACAAAGAAACCCCTTGAGGACAGGCTCACTTTTTGAACTCCCAATTTGTGTCTGAAACACTGTATCACTTAGATATAAAAGTTTAGAGCTAAAATTTGGGGTTTTTTTCAGTGTAAAATTAACATGTGTCTTCAAAAAAAAAAAAAAAAAAGGCACATTGTTAAACTTTAGGTCAGCATGTTGCGACCAAAATATTTTTAAGACAAATATCTGGTTTTAAGATTTTTATTACAGAATCCTAGAATGGACAGAATTTTACAAAGATAAATCATTGACTTGGCCCTTCTTTTTGTAGAATTCAACATCTTTTCCACTGTTCCAAATAAGGCTGTGTCAGTGTAAAGATGTCTTTTTAATTACAGATGTCTCTTTAATTTATAACAGATATTGATTGCGTTGTGAACCTGAAACATATTTTCAGCTCTAAAATAGTGCCCTAAAACTGTAGTGCGATTTCCGCTTACTGTAATATCACTGGACTGTCAAAACCTGGACTTAAAAACACTTATTTACGAAGCAACTGCTACTAAGTATTATTATGACAAGTCAGTTTCTGTCAAGAAAAAACCAAACCTATAGAAGCAATTCTCAGTTAGAAGAATTTTCAAAGCAATTTGCCTCCCCAAGTGGCTCTAGGTCTCACAAACAAGTGAACATGGGCCTACAGACCCCTTAAAAATTACATATATAAATGAATATAATGGCTATTTTAACTTCTTCGCATTATGTAAAACTTCATGACAGTTGAGAGTTTGGCACCTGAGTTCTAGCTGGAGGTTATTTGGGCTACAAAACTAAAAAAACTTTCCACTGAAAACACTGACATACATTCAACACCAGTGTTTCTATAGAAACTTGTTTTAATTACAGAATAGAATACATTCCCATAACAGCCCAGTTCTGTTGTCTTCATATTATGGCAAGTATTGGCACACTTTAATTTTCCAGATATGAAAATTAACCAATTAACACGAATTTCCATGAATACTTAGAGAAAAAAAAAAAAAAAAGAAAAAAGAAAAATTTTGCAGGATAAAAGAAATAGCTTTAAATATGGAATTATTTTCATAAATCCAGCACACTTATGTAAGTCTGTCAGTTGCTCCTTGAAGAAAAGCATAATTTTTTTTGCAAAGTGGGTGAACAGTCTTTCATATTCCAAGTATGGATGTTAATTATGCAGACACTAAATAAATGCATGTTGCTTCTGGTTGCATTGTTTGTTAGTTTCGGAATACTCCTCGCTAATCACTCAAAGAGGGAAAACTAAATATCTCTGGCTATACATGCACACAATCCAATTGTTAATCTATGGGAAAATGCCAGACTAAAATGTTTTCTTTCAAATATAAATTCATATTCAGTTCTGGTCTACACAGGTGCCATTCAATTGAATCATGCACTTTACTCAGCCTACAGCCTGGGGGAAACTTAGACTAACACTGTTCAGAATAAAGGTGTCTGTTGGACAGATTACCCATAGCTGAGCATTGTAGGTGTACCCTAAGGCCTAAATAGACTGGAAGTGTCACCTTGTAATACAGATGAATTATGAATTTGCCATTACTGTTGTTAAGATACAATGCATTTATTATTTAAAGCAATATCTCTTCTTTTTTTATTGTCACAATTTCATATTACTCTACGCTCAAGCATTGATTAAAGGGAAAAAGTGAGAAAATCCATTATAACAGAGCTAAAAAATCTACGGAAACCCAACCAATGTTTTAACAGTTTAAAATCCTAGAGTATGTACTTAATACTGTGTAGTTTCCTCAGGACAGGGAAGTGGTCACAGCAAAAAGCCTGACTGAATTCCAGAGTTCAAGAATTGTTAAGTGGAAAATCTCCATTGCCAACTCCTAACTTCTCTTGTTCTGCTCATTTTTCTGCCTAGGAATGACAAAAACCCTGTACTTACTAGGCTGCAGTTACTACAATGTACAAATCGTCAAGAAAATTTAGGAGTGATAAGTCATTCAAGTCCATTAAAAAGTCAAAATTTCATCCATCTTTTCCACAATACTGCTTGACTCTGTGTTCGGATTGGATCCCAAACAATTTTCTCCCATCTTTTCCTTTATTTCTGTTACTGACCTGCCTTTTGAAGAAAATATTAGCTTTTGTCATTCTTACATATATTTACGCTTGCCTCATGTCTATGGAATTTTTTGATTCCCTGTCTTTATCACAGTTTGTATTATGTGTTTCTTCAAAAGACAGCTACTGGTTGATGTTGTTGTGGGACCTCTCTCCATTATTTTTCAATAGTCTTGAAGTCTTGAGAGATCCCAGCTGACTAGAAGCTGGTAAGGATGAAAACACTGGTAACTACAGGCCTGTCAGTCTCACTTCCGTGCCTGGTAAAATTATGAACGAGATTATTCTGGGAGCTGTTGGAAAAGAAACTGGAGAGAAAACACAGTTCTTGGTCACAGCCAGCACAGGTTCGTCAAGGGGAAAGTCCTGTTTTACCAACTTTTATGGCAAGGTCACCCATTCAGTTGACCAAGGGAGGCCGGTGCATGTGGTAGACTGGGATTTTAACCAAGCTTTTGATGCTGTCTCTCACAAAAATATCGTTCTGGATGAAATGTCCAGCCCATCCAAGTCTATCCTTGTCTTGGGGTGACTTTATGTGTATCCCCTATCGTCTGCTCTATGACCACACATCAATCCTGTGCCTTTCTGTGCCTTCAAAACCGGGTCTGAGAGAATGAAAAAAAAGCCAGACGAACTTTTCAAAGTGGTTTTGTGTTCATGGACACAGTTACACACTCCCCTGCATTCTGCTGTGGTGGCAAGAGGGAGGAAGCACCCTCCCTGCTTTTAGCCCGCTCTCGGCTCCTTTTCTCAGGAGAGAGACAGCCTGCTAGCTGAGGCAAACTTTCTTTTTCCTGGAACTTTGGTTTCTTCTTCTTCTCTTCTGGACCATTCAACAACACCAGAACATCATCCGGGAGGCCTGGAGGGGCCCACGCTGAACCCCAGCTCCGGAGAGGAGAGGAGAGAGCCACACCCACAAAGGACTCTGAAATCTACCCAGGTTCTCTACACAGAGAGAGATTTTATTATTTAGTGTTACTCATTAATCTTTTTTTCCTGTGCCTGAGTGCACGTTACTTGTTAAATAAACAGTTTTTTTTTCCTTCCACTTTCCTTCGAGGAAAAGTCTTTCCAAACCTGGTGGGGGAGGGGTGGCTGTAACCTGCCTTCTACGAGAGGACATTAATTTCAGACGTTCATTTCGGACGTTCCTCTGAATTTGTCTCAAACTGGGACAGTCCTACATGGGGTGAGCAATTGGCTGAGGCGTCAGGCTTGGAGAGTTGCAGCAAAGGGGGTCACATCAGGCTGGTGGCCTGAACCTGTGGGCCTCTCTGGGGCTCTAGTGTAGGGCCAGTGCTTGTTAATGTGTTCATAAATGATCTGGTAAATGCACATTATGTAACTTTGCCAATGCTGCTAAACCAGGAGGAATTGTGTCCTCCCTCCAGGATACAGAAGCCTTCCAGGGAGATTTGGATAGACCAGAGAGCTGGGCAGTCACCAACATTCAAAAAAATCTGAAGCCATAGTTACCTCCCAGGATCACTATGGGCAATTCAGAATGATTTAGCACAACCATCTGCTTTTTCATACGCAAACTCAATGAAAGCAGCACCTTTTACATTAAAAGTCAGCGAGTGTTGCTATGGACTAATTTATTTCTGCTTTCTGTTGTGGAGGAGGAACCTTAGGTATATTTTTTCCTGAGTATATAAGTCTCTTGACTTTCTTTTCTTCCTGTGCAAATAAATGAACACTAAATAGGGGTGACAGAGCCGTTCAGTGACACAAGGCACAGCAGAGGACTGATTAAACTGAATTTCTACTTTGGATCTTCTCTGGTTTGCTGAATGAAATGGATTTGAGCTTGTTATGCTCTCTTTTCCAAAAGGCAGTAAAAATGAGGTTTTTTAGACTGCCAATTTAGAGCTAAAAATGAAAAGCACCACGTAATTTAAACAATTATGTTATTAGAAATAAATATTAAGTTTATTTTTCATTTGGTTTGATTTTTATTACTACTGCTAATAAGTTATCTTTTATTTATAGAACTTTCTATAGGCTTTTCTTCATGCTAATTTAATTTCTGATGCTGTAGAAAAATGTTGTGTAGGCAATTAAATAGATCAGACAGAAGCTTCTCTGATAAGCTGAATTCACTGAGACTCTTTGTGTACAAATCTACAGCAAGAAAAGCTTGGTTTAAATAAGCTCTGTCTCCACAAGTATTCTTTACAAAATACGATAATTATTAAAGAAAACTGCTGCATGAACTTCGGTAATTTAACATAGTCTGAGTAAATATTTTATAGACATAGAACGTGTTCCAGAAGATCGATGTGCTCACACAGGCACCATGAATACCAGCTCATGGAAATTGTGCCTCAATCACACAAATGTTGGTGTTGCATGTGGCATGAAGGATAACTGTGGTGTAATACTGCAGAGTTCACTTGAAGGAGCAAACAATTAGAAGTAAATGTTTGTCAGCAATCCACGACAACTTTTGCAATCGTTATGTCCTGTAAACATGGAAACACTGGAAAAGTTTTAAATTTTTTATTTCCTTGTATTTGAAAATCCTTACCTAATCATTATCTGTATTTGTCACCTTGGGGTTTTTTGTTTGTTTGTTTGGGTTTTGTCTGTCTGTTTGTTTGTTTTTTGTGTTTGTTTTTAATTTTTTTGCAGAGACCTGAATTCCTCAGTATTTTTCAAAGCTGGAATAAGGAGTATGAAGCTGCTTCCTCATAATTTTAAGATGAGACATATATATCAAGTTATAGTAGAGAAAATTTTTCAAAGAAATATATGCTGGACTTGGATGAAGCAAACATATAGAATTATTGATGTTAAAGTTAATATTTCCTTACATCTGATATTTTGATCTTTGACCTTCACATTTATAACCTGTACACAGGTAAAACACATGATTCAATTGCAAAGTTACCTGCAGCTGTGGAAAGAGTCGAGGAATTCCTCAAAGGTAAGGAAAACTAATGATTGTGCAATTTTTGTTTTCAGTTGATAAGAAAGCAAAATCTGTAAATTTTTCTACAGCTGCAAAAAAAAAAAATCTTTCATAATTAAACTATATATTTTTGAAGATGAAGGGTACCTCTAACTAATATCCTTTTTTAGGCCTGTTAGTTGCTCAGAAACGTTGCACACTGAATTCAACCAACAAAAACGCTGCACTGCTTTCATTGAAAAAAAAAAGATTTTTAGTACAGAGGGAGCATCTTTGTGATCTGTCTGGGAAAGGTACTCTACCCCAGGGGGGATATTTAAGACCCATTCATACACAGGACACTTGAAAGTCCTCTCTACCAGTCTACAGCTCTGCCATATTCTCTATTTGTGTTTCCGTGTCTGAGGCATGCACACACAAACTGTATCCATCATCTTCTCCACTCCTGCTTGTTTTTTTCCTTTGTAATGTTGTCAGTTCAACTTAAAGAATCAGAATTAACAATGAAAGTGATAAGACACAAATTTATTACAAGCCAGGGAAGATAGGATAAACAGCGTCTATCTTACAAAAAGTGTCTTTTCTATTCGTCTATTACAGAACTCCTGTCTTGTGTAAAACCATTGATTTCTTGAAGTATTTTCCTCTGAGTCAAGTGCCAACTGGAATCTCTAATTTCAATTTTTTCACTTCAGTATAAAAAGCTGTTGGTCTGTTTCCATTCTTGCTCTGATAATTTGATATATATTATCAAATTGCATGCTGTCTTCACAGAGGGAGTCCAAGCATATCCCTGTGACAGCAATACTAGCATTTATCTAACATTTCCCGGGTTTCCTGAAGCACATAATAAATACCTATATCAGTAACTCCAGAGCAATTAATTTATCCTTATTTTTTACAGTTTACAGATAAACAAGTACACACTAGCCTTCTCATTCAGCTTCTTTGAAGTCCTTGGTAGGAAACTTATTGCAATTAGAAAGAAACCTAATGTATCAATAGGTTTATTATCTTGGACAGGTAATTTAAGGCAGAAGAAGATCAAGAAAGTAATCTTACATATTAGTCCACAAACCAATTCCTCTTACTCTCACAAACAATGTTTGTTTTAAATATTGTGAAGTTAATTTTATTTTTCTTTTCTCCTTGGTTGTCCCTCTAGCCATTCTGGTGTTATCAGAAGTTGTACAGGAAAATACCTTGGCCAAGAAAACAGGTCTTAAAGTTGTTTTGCAGTGCTACTTAAACAAATTATGTCATTCTCTTTCAGACTTATTTTTCAAATTAATGCTTAAGCTTTACTGAAGATAAATTGCTGAATTGTCTTTCTCTAGATTCATGATCTTCCCCTAAAATAGCCACTGGGGCTAAAGTTTTGGTACCTAATATTGAGAATTACTCTGTGATTCTTGGCCTTCCTAAGGCAAGGCAATTGACTTTTTAAGCCATTTTTTTTCTGGCTCTGATTTGGTTTGGTAACTGAGTCTCTGGGCCTTAAACACGTGATGGCTAGAACCAATAAGTAGCATAGGGACCTCTCTTATGTTCTCCCTAAAAACTATGGTTTATTCATGCAGATTTTACTCAGATAAGCAGCTCACATGTGATACAAACTTTGAGAGTAAAGGTAAGCATAAAAGTGCAGCTTTCGACCCAGAATCAGATGAAAAGAGCACTGTCTATTCTTATAAAAGGGAAATTCTTCACCTACTACACCAAGAGTGAATCAGCTCTCTTGGTAAATGTAATTTGAACATTAGTTGAAGTTGCTCAGAGTGAACATTTCCCTAAGACGGATGGGAAGAGGTTGTATCTCTGTAAATGGCAGTTTCAGCCTGTCAGGAGGGGCAGAAAGGTCTACAAAATTTTTCCTGCTGTATATGTGAAAGTTTTCTTTGTAAACAAAGCAGTTTTGATTTTCCGGAGATAATTTATTGACATGTAATGAATTCTGTCACCGACAGTTCATCAAAGAACTACAGAGTGGAATTGTAGACAGAAGAGGCCTTGCAGGCTGACTATGTGGGATAAACAGAATTAATGTTATTACTGCTCAAATCCAGGGACATTCCACACTGCCATCCAGTGAGGTAAGAAATTTACATCATCATCACAAGGCAAGAAATCTGCAGCGTCATTGTATCATGTACATGTACCTTATCATGCGTCAATGAAGGTAACATAAGAATCTGTATTTTTAAAAAATTATAGAATCATAATATGTCCTGAGTTGGGAGGCACCCTTCAGGATCATCAAGTCCAACACTTGGCCCTGCACAGACACCCCCACAATCACACCCTGTGCCTGAGAGCTTTGTCCAAACGCTCCTGGAGCTCTGGCAGCCTCGGGGCTGTGCCCATTCCCTGGGGAGCCTGGGCAGTGCCCAGCACCCTCTGGGGGAAGAACCTTTCCCTGATCTCCAGCCTGACCCTCCCTGGCCCAGCTCCAGCCGTTCCCTCGTGTCCTGTCCCTGGTCACAGAGAGCAGAGATAAAAGCTGCCCCTCTGCTGCCCCTCGGGAGGAGCTGCAGCCCCCAGTACGGTCTGACTTCAGTCTCCTCCAGCTGAACAAGCTAAGTACCTTCAGCCACTCGTCCTATGGTCCCTCAAAGCCCTTCATCATCTTCTTATCCCTCATTTGGACTATCTCTAACAGCTTTAGATCTTATATTGTGGAACCCAAAACTGTCCCCAGCACTGGAGGTGAGGCTGCCCCTCACTTACCTGAAAGAGAGGTTGTCTCTTTTTAGAGTACCTATTTATTACACTGGTAGCCACTATCAAGTGAGATTCTGGCTGGCTCTGCAGCTACACCAAAAGTATCACAACCTCTGTCAGTTTCACTGACAACCTAGTTCACGCATCTGCTCTAGCCAGTTCTCTCCTTCTTGTGATGCCTTGAGAGGCTACCTAGAAACAGAGACTAGACAGGAATAAGGGAATAAAGGTCGGTATTTATTTGAAAGGCCTTCAAAGGGGCACCCTGGGGAGCTAAGGGCTCCAAGCTGGACCCCAAGCTGGACCCCAAGATGGACGATGAGTCACGAGTTCCCCCCACATTTATAGGTTTGGTCCATTTGCATATCAGCATAAATTCACCAGTTAAAACTTTAGCTAATGATGCAATTTCCCCTCAGCTTGCTCCCCCCTTTTGAGGCTTTAGGCCTGGACAGTCTGGGTGTCTTTGGAGAGCAAACCTAGAGAGGTTTGTTATGTCCATCAGCATGAGAGAACAGCAGCTCACAGGCTACAAGGCACTTCAGAGTTACACACCAAGAAACACAAGACTTGAAAAATATAAGAGTTAAAACCTAAGGCATCACTTGCAACTCTAATTACTAATGAACGGAGGATAGACTTGTCCCTAAAGCAAAGCTCTTTCACCCAGTATGCAAGAGCTAATCAACACACTCAGCCAAGGTATTTATTTTCTTCCCATTCAGCAGAACACAGTGCCAGGCACCTAACACAACTGGAACACCTTTTGGGAAATAAGTCCAGGCTTTTAACAAAGAAAGATAATACAGATATACAAAGACTGATATTGATACTGATAACAAAGAAAGAATGATGCAGAAACAGGTAAGTGATCACTCACACTTACGTAACAAGACCAATGTGCATGTTGGGGTCTTGGTCCAGTTCATTATACTATCATTTACACATACAAACATCCCTGGGATAGTGTTTTTTATCATTAGAATAAGTTGAGGTGAGATTTTCATCCTATCAGCAACCATCAAGTTATTATTTCACCTTATACCCTATTACAGTTTGTGCTTGAATATCTTTGAACAACTAATTGTCAATAAAATAAGGATTTATATAATTTTGTTCCTGGGGACTCCTCACTGCTCCATTGCTACAGCACCCTATTATCACGGTTTCAAAAGTAACTTACAGCTACTGTGAACTCTTTGGGATCTTTTTTCATTTCATCTGACATCAGATTGCTCTAACCATGGACGGTGACAAGGAACTTATGCAGTGTTAGGAAAACAGAATTTTGGCTATATGTATTTTAGACTCCTCAGAAGTCATTTCAGTTTGGGTAGTCTACAGTTTCACTGAAGTCAATGCAATTGCTCCCATTACCATCTAAGACTGTAAGTTATTAAATCCACGTGAAATGCTATCAAATATTGGTTTCAAATAATGCCTGGAGTAAAAATCATAAAATTACAACCTTTGCAATTACATTGTGAGATTTTCATCGAACTGTTAAGTATCTTCTCGAGCAAAAGTGAATTTTCTAACAAATAACAGCTTATGCTTGGTGCAGTATGTGGTTAGTCCATTGACCTGCCTGCTGAGAGATGCCAAAAGTTTTCATCCTGCCAGAGGAAGTGTGGAAAAGGACATGAAAGACATGAAAGGGATACAAATTCAACTGTACTTATGCGAAGGCAAATACCAGCTACAGAAAAGGTACAATCTTCTCAAGGAAAGTATGTATATTTAGTCACTCAGTTGGTCTAAAATGTATTCACTTGTTCTGATTAAACCGATAGACACACACACCAGAATTTTTAAGCAGTTACCTTGCAGTAGAGAACACAATGCTAGTTCACTGACAGTATTCTAAGTACGATTATTCTGGTAATAATAATATTATAAAAGTTTAGGAGGCAAGAGGTTTGAATATATTTTCTCTGTTACATGGAGTTCCAGCACTGTCAGTAACAAAACCAATGGCACTTGCACTCTCTGAGTAAAAAGTGAGGCGGGGCTCAAACAGGGAAGTTACTGCACACACAAAAAACTGTTTGGCAAGTGAAAAAATGTAACTTATGTAAACTTAATAATACATGTACATGCTTAAAGAACATGAGCAACAGCAGAGGCATAGTGGAAATCAGTTCACCAACTTCTGTATCTTTTGTTCAGTGAGAGAAATGGCTGTGCCCTTAAAAATAGCCAATCACACTGTTAACTCTAATTCTGCCTCACTGTCCACTGAATGGTCCCTATTCTCTATCCACACAGTAGTTGTTCACAATTAATTTCCAGGGCTGAGTAGTTAAAACACAGACACAATGAGTAGGGAATACTGAAGGAAAAAGGAAAAATGAATAGGAAATGGTACAAGGCAGCAGACAATCCTTTGGAGAACCCTCGAAGTACCTACAGAAAAGTAATAACAATAATAATAACAACAACAACAACAATAATAAACAACTGTCAATAATTAAAATACTGACAGCAGAGGCTTTGAACCAAATTATTTTTTTCATTACCACCACACTCACCCTGCTGAATTTGCAGAGCACAATTTAGTGACGCTCCCAGGAATGCACCCGAAGCTTTGTTTCCTTGTAATTTCCTTTCTCAAGATGTCAGCTCCTTCTCGCTGCTCTACTGGGCAGCTTCACTTTGCACACAGGCAGAATCCCTTAATGCTCTTTGAATGATGCCTCCACAGCCACATCTGTGGTGAGTAAGACTGTTCCCAGGTGAAAGTCACCCCTCAGAAAACATCCTGAGCAAAAAGTAAAAATAATCCTCCACACTCCCAAGCACATATCTGCAACACCAAAAAGAGTGTCAGATTTAGATAATGCCTCTGCAGGCAAAACAGGGAAGAAAAATCCTCTGTGATGCTAAAAGCCTCACTCATGAGTTAAAATTTTTAAAGAAAATATTTTTCACTTCAGCTCATACTTTCTCTGCAGACCTATGAGGACCCTCAGAACATTTAAGCAGCGGGGTCTATTTTTATTCTGTCCCTATGGATTTGCATTTTTGTTTTCCCTTCTCCCTCTCAAGAAAGAGAACTGTGACATTCTTCCTGTGTCAACACATTTATACAGTTACACCCATCGTGTTTTGCCTTTAAGCTGCCAATTATTTTTAATGGGCCAGATGTGGCTGTCATATTCAGGGCATCAAAAGTCAATTTGCTCTCTCCTGATTGAAATAAGAGACTGACTCAAAATGGTTTAAAAAAGCAAGAAAAAAGATGGCCATATAGAGTTTTAAGGAATTCTGACTCAACATTTAGGATTCTTAGCTATTGTAATATTATTGTAATATTATTATTATATTATATATATATATTATTATTACATTAATATATTAGATAATATTAGTTAATTTATTAGGTGATATACACAGGTATGTTAGTATTAAAAATGAATGTACAGTTTTGAAAGGTTCTCCTGTGTAGGTTACAGAAGGTTTCATCAATGATACAAAGAGAACGTCTCAAAACTGCAAGGGGTGATAGTCATGCAGATGAAATCCTAAGACCTAGGACAAAAGAGTACAAAGTTTTGAGTTTTGACACTACAAATAGCTAAAACTTTAATTATTTAAAAGAAGAATGTGGAAACTGCTGATGCTTGGGAGGCTTTAGAAAATTCCAAAGGAGCAGCTGGCATTCCTATTCCAGAAAAGATGAGAGAAAAATCTTGACATTTGCATCTCCCATCTTGCATATAAAGTTTAGGTCTTTTGCTTTTAAGCTAACACACAAACTTTACAAAGACAGAGAACTAGGAGAAGAACAGTTTCAAGAATAAAATATAAACTCTTAAATAAGACAAATAATGGTCTGTAATTTGTAACAAATTATCACACACTGATCAAAATGTGTGGCTTCTGAATGCTGACTCTGCAAGATAGAGACACTAAGCAGCTCATTTAAACCAGGTATTATCCTGACTCTACTACTTGTGTCTTCCTTAAACAAAATCTCATGTTCCAGAGAAGACAGAGTGTAAACGGGTTAGGTTTAATGAACAAGTTGAAACACCAGTTGTAGCTGGGATTCAGTTCATTAATTTGTTTTTGTGAGATATAAATGTATAAATTAGGAGAAAAACATGGCAAAACAGGCCTACTCACTTCTAAACAGTATAAAGATAGTTTATTGTTACTAGATAGAATTAACAGGAAAAAACTACACCAAGAAAGTAAAAAGAAAAAAAAACCACATTCCTTCTTCTGCCAATTCCCCTATGCTCCCTCCCCCTGGGGCTTCTCAGAACCCTCAGACCTCCTCGCAGGTTTCTCAAGAGAGGGGACAAAGAAATTAACAAACATGGAATTTCTGGTCAGTATTAGAGTCCTTAAAAAGTCCTTCCACACTCCAGGAAAAGAAAGAGGTCCACTTTGCTTCTGTGTGGGTCCAGAACTGTCACCGCAATAGTCTATCCGGTCAGGGACATCCTATAGCACT
>VZRO01006250.1:18597-34923 GCA_013397915.1 Daphoenositta chrysoptera
ACGCCGCCGCTGAGTCAAACAGGCTCTTCCGCATTCTTGCCAGCTTTAAATATGCACAATCGCAGAAGCGCTTATTGGATTAGAAAGCTGCCAATTAATTTTCAGCTCCAATCCACGACACAGAGAAAAATTTCAAAACCCTTGTTTTATTTCAAGGGGGAAAAATATTAAATATGGATGATAAATTAAATGTCTGTAAGCATGGGCTGGATTATATGTAAACATGATGTAATAAAGTAGAAATTATTTTCATATGCACTTAGAGATAAAATCATATCTCATAATCAAACTCTGTTTTCTCTTTTGGGGAAGTCATGATGCAGTTATTTTGTACTCTTTGAAACTTCTGATTTTAGTCCTTACTCATTCTGAAAGAATTCTGTAATACTTGTATGACAAATAAGTCTTTGGGAGAGGATGGTTTCTTTGACTGTTCTCTTCTGCTTCCTGGGTTTCAAAGAAGGTGTTTCAATGCCCAGTAGAACTGTGTAATTAACTGTATTTATCAGAAGCAGCATAAGCAAATGTTCTGAACATCTCAGCTCTTCTAAAGCTGAATGCAATTTGGGTGAGTCACTCTCTTCAAAGAGATTTAGAGAACACCATTTGGGCTTTCGTACTTGCAATCAATGTGCTTGCATTTAAAGTAATTGGATTACACCCCAAACTGAAAAGGCTTGAGAAAGCAGAGGAAACCAAATGGCCTCATTCATTGCTGTGTTTACAGCTGGTGTAGCTGCACCTCATTCTCCATGTCCAGCATTAAAGTGGTAAGAAAATATCCCAATGGAATACTGAACAGGGCTTAATTTGGGTTGATGAGCTAGCTCACTTTGTAATCCACTATTGGTCCTGTGAATTCTGAGGAGAGGATACACAACAACCATGACCCAGGCTTTATCACAGAGCTTTAGAGCTTTTAGCAGATTTTGTCATGGAGGAATTACCACAGCCTGGTGAAGTCAGTTACAAGAAAATGAATCAGAGACTGTGTTGTGAGGATAAGAGCCATGAACTTATAACAAGTTGGTGCTCTCTGGTTGGTGTTGGTCAGGAACAAAAGGTAGGGAATGAGAACCTTAAGGGATATTTGTAAAATATGGATAGCATCATCTTATTCAAAAGTTTCAACACCCAGAGACAGAATATAAATTTGAATATAGATTTGACAATTATACTTGCTTGCTGGAGCATAGCAAGTGTATCTCTGTCCAGATGTGACAGATGAATAATTTTTCCATGCAATAGAAACGTTTAGACTTGACATAGAATGGGATTGCCAGATTTAGTTTACTATTATTTTCAAAAACAAATGTTAATTGGAATTTGATTATAGAAATAATCATTCTAAATTCTCTATATTGATCTAAAAAATGAAAAAAAAAATTAAAAAGCCCATTTCCAATCTTCTTGTTTTGCTCAATTTACCTGCAGAGCTGCAGAAGTTTGCAAAGACATGTTTCTTCCTTCCCTCAGAGAGAAAAGGGTCTACCTGTGGGTTGCCTGCACTATTTGGTGTATTAATTTGTCAAGTTTTAAATGTTGTAAGTACTTGTTCTATTTTGTGTACAAATGATGGTCTAAATAAATGCTCTATTTTGTGTACAAACGATGGAATAAATAAATGTTCAGCATCCAACCAGAGCGACAAAGTGTAAAGGGGGAAATACGACGAGATAGAAACTAATGAATTATATGGATTAGCATGAGAACAAATAACAGAGGATAAGAAAGTGGGTGGCCATATTTCATCTCTTGATGAGTCTGTCACCAAGGAAACAGAAGACTGAGTGATTGCATAAATGACCCTATGCCTGTGGATTTGATTTGATGAAATTACATAGGACTGCAATTTATGCAGAGCAAGGAAGAAGATTGTCAGGGGCATTGTTTATTAAGTGAAATAAAAAGCCTAGAAACCTATTTTCATTTCAATGAGGTTTTAAAGCATTTATTACCTAAGTCTTGTGTCTTTACTATCAAAGTTTCTGACCTAACAAAACCATGCTATAAAAACTAACCAATCATCCTTTTTAAAAGTTCCTGTAGCGGACACTAATCATTCACTGAACTCCAGCTCTCACCAACAGGACCCAAGTTGATCCCAGCAGACATCCAGTTGATATTGTTAGGATAGCATTTTGACCACTAACGAGATGTTCACTAATCTGCTGTGTCTGCTGGCCTTCCACCAAAGGCAATCCAATAAAGAAGCCATAGCATGGTCTTCACATGTGACAGTGAATAGATACCAATTTAATAGTAGAAAAAGCTGGTAATGAATCACCTGTTACTCCTATAAAAATCTTTATAAAAATATGAAGTAACCACCAAGAAAATGAGAAGTGTTTTCCGCTTCTTGACACAAAAAAGTCTCTGAGAAACTCAGAGGAACAGCAACAGGAATTTAAAGGGCATGTTTTTTCAATATAGTGCAATTACCTTTTTAAGATATGCTTTTCATCACCAACTTCCTAAAACTTTAGGAAGGTTTGACTATTTTCAATGATCTCCCGATGATCTTCTAACATGCCGTTGCTTCATTTTCTGTACAAATAACAAGCTAAGAGTATGCTTAAAAGAGATAAATATAAAGATTATTATGTTTGAAAAGGCATAGGAAATAATATTTGTAGTGATATTCAGAATGGTCTGAATGAGTGAGAGTGAGCTCCAACAATTTCTTCACATGATGTCCAAAAGGTAATGTCTGGTAAATGAACATAAGAATAGAACAAACATAATGTGAACAGAATTTGGATCAAAATATTGGTTTGCATTTAATTTGTACCTAAACGTGACCAATTGTCAGTATCAAAATCAGCACACTCATTTTAAGAATGGGGTTTTAGGGATATTTATATTAACATTTTTATTCAGAAAAAGATGTGACATCCCACAGCAACAAATTTTTGTTACATTGAACTGGACAAATTCATTTCTGGTTTAAAGAAGGAATTTCTCCAGTTGCAGTAGAATCTCTTCCTGGAGATGTTCTGAAAGGAACAGTATGTTCTGACACTGACAATGAGCTGTTTGTAGGTCGTATCTTATTACTGTGGAATATACAAAATGATAAATAGATGATATCATAATCATCTGTTAAAACCAAGCTAAAATATTGAGAGGCTGGAAGACAATACGTGGGGGAAGAGGAATGTTTCCTGTAGGCGCTGTGACCCACAGAGAGCCCACACAAGAGCAGATTCATCTTGGAGGATGGCAGTCTGTGGAAGATTCCATGCTGGAATTGCTTGTGAAGGACTGCAGGAAAGGACCTGTACTGGAGCAGGGTGTAAGTGTGAGAAGGAAGGAGGAGCAGAGAGAAATTGTTATGGCATGGGGAGCTTTCGTTTTTGTCTTTTGTTCTCATCCTCCAAGTCTATTTCAAAAGGGAATAAATTAAATTAATTTTCCCAAGTGCCAACTTTTGCCCATGTCTATAACAAGTAAATGATTTTAGGGTCTTTTTTCTTGACCCACGAGATTTTTCATTTTATTTTCTCTTCTCTCCAATTGTTGAGGGGCAGTGAGAGAGCGGCTGGGTGAGGGCCAGATCAAGGTCTATACACCACCCAACCTTCATCAACCCTCGCTTATTCACTGTAGGCTTCTAATGCAAGATTCTCTAGGTCAGTGTCTTTCAAACAAATTTTGCATTGTAGCCATACCTTTGGCAGTAAAAACCAAGAGTTAACTGAGAAATAATAATGCATTCACGTGGTTCTCATGTGTGAAATTGCTGATGCCAGCCCATGACTTTATTTGGACTGACACAGAAGTTTAAAGCAAAGAAGCTATTTTTACTAGCTCCTTGCATGGATTCCTAATTGAAAAATGATTTTTTTTTTAGAAAAAATTACTTTATAAAAATATTTCAGCTGAAAGAAAAAGAACCCTCTGAAAAGGCGACATATTTTCATGGGAGGTTTAATCAGGAGAGCTATTTTGGACCTTTCCCCCAAACATGACACAGTGAATGATTTAACACATTTGTGAGACAGCCCACCATAAATGTTTATGAAAGATTGTAATTTTTAAGTATTTTAGAAAAAAAATTTAAATGGAATTCATTAATTCAGCTACTTTCAATCATGGAGAACTTGGGAAAATTTTGGTTTCTGTAATCCCTGTGAAATCTTACTGTCAGATGTATCAAGAACTTCATGTTGGTTGAAGTAAAAAAGTGTTTATCCTCTCCCTCTAGGTCTCTGAAACTGTCTTCTTGCAATTGGCTGCAATCTTTCTTCCCTTTCTTTGGAGACTTCTATCCTAAATGTTGTGGCTCCACTCCAGTTCCTTCTTACCCACAACTGTCTCCTCTGTTGTAACAGGACAGCTTTACTGAACCAGAGAGAGCAACTGCAGACTGTCAGACGTAAGAATCCAGCTCATTTTAGAGTGATCAGTTCCAGGTATGGGAATCTAAGAGGGAAATTAAAAAAACAACAACAAAAAAAATCTTTTCTGGGGCAGTGGGCACCTGAAGACAGTAACAAGTAGAGAGATGAGGGCAAGGGAACACTGTAGAAGTTATTACATGCCACCAAACATGGAACTAGGTTCCTCTTTAATCCAAAGTCTAAACTGCTAATCAAAGACAAATTCAGGATTTCACTGCTTCTAGCTTAATAGACAAGGTGTGGATTAAAAATTTTGTTTCATATATGCCAACTAAGGAAAGTTAATCTAACAGTTTACTTAAGGAGGAACAGTATTAGGAAACATTATTAACCAGACTCCCACAGCTCCAGTCCCTGCTTCAGAATGAAGGAACAGAACGAACAGAATTTGATGCTATGCAAATTGTGTGAGATTGCAAACAAAATAAAATATCTATTAAATATTTACAAAGATGTTTCTATGGTGTTCATCTCAGTCTATTAGAGTTTCTAAAATTATGGTAAGCCTCACTGGCGTTCTTGAAAATGCTTACATTCTTGCTATAGGGCTATAGTGGATATCTGAACTAGTTTACTTGTACTGCAACTTACTGGAAGGTATAAGAATATTAAAACTTTATATTTAACATTTCTTTGGTTCTGATTATTTTCATTTTTATTGCATGTTTTCCCTCCTTACTTGGAGCAGCTATTCTTTATTGCTGTGTGGTTTCCTGTAATGAGAAGGCATCTAGAAACATGCTAGTGGGTTTCAATTACAGGTTCTCATCTAAGGATTTTTTATTTTGCACTGTGCTTTCAGTCTCTGACTGTTTAATTCATACACATATATTTGTTTCCTCATTAAACCTGATTGTATAGATTTAAAATCCTTAGTACATGAACCTATGCTAGATTACATATTGTGCAAGAAACTGCATATTAAACTATCAGCCTGATACTTGCTTAGAGCAAATAAGTTTCTCACATACATATTGATGATTCTTACTATCTCCTAACAATGTTACGTACTTTTGCAGGTAAATTATTTCTTATCTGGGAATTGCCATGTTTACTACAATAATGATCTTTCCTTGATGGTAATGGCAATGCCCAAGTTCTCATCTCCCTTTGGCTGTGTGGCTTATGGAACTGGATCATAATTCAAAGTTGGGCGATGATTAAGCAGGAATTTAACTGTGAAAATGAATGCCAGTTGAGGTGGAGGGGCACTGGTCTGGACCCCCAAAAAAGTGATGCTGACGTAGAGATTCTGATGAATACTGCCTGTGGGATGAAAGCACAAAAAAAGTTGCTTTTGAAAGTGAGAGGTGTCCATCCAAGAGTTAGACCAGCACATCTGTTCTCATCTGCCCCTCAAAACCTACCATATTGTTCTGCAAAGCAACAGAGGCATGGTAAAATTTGCATACGTAGCAGGATGGGTGATCTATCAGGGCAGGAAGAGGAAAGCTGTGTGATTTGGCATGAGGAGAAAAATAGCAGGAGAAAGACTGCCAGTAAATGGAGCTTGAAGCAATCAGGTGACCACCATGAGGTTTGACCATCATGCCAGAGTTTGCCAATCTTCCTTGTCCTATTGTCCTTGTCAGCTGCAGTTTGGTAGTCTTTGGCTCTACAAATACTGCAGCTGGTCTTAATGACAGGCAAATCTGCTTTGAAAAAATGAGACATATTTCCCCTCGCCCTCTAAAGACATAGACATAAGTCGTTCTTACAGAAAGTGCTCTCAAGAATTAAGAACAAGCATAGACTAACAAGAAAGAAAAAACATTTACTTGCACTCGAGTAATTCACCCAGTTCTACTGAGATTCAGTAGACTCAAAGAAACAAAAGAACAATGATACAATTTTGGTATTCCTTCCTATGACTTCAGTAAGACCACCCTAAACTTGTCCATTTTATCCATTTTGATGACCAGAAATATTACAGATTTTGGAAGACTTTCTGTGAAGCAAGCGAAATATAAGATGACAATGCTACCAAAGCAAGTGCAGCCAAACCTGATATCTACTCCTTCTTTCAAAGTCTATTTGTTCAGGTTCAAAGAAACAGGATATGTAAGAAATCTGATGCCACTGATGCTGGAGAGGTTGTGAGCTCCCCTTTTCAAAGGTGTTCAAGACTGGGTTGGACAGGGTTTGGAGCAACCTGGTCTACTGGGAGGTGTCCCTGAACAGGGATGGAACAGGATGGAACAGGTGGAACAGGATGAGCTTTAAGGTCTATTCCAACTCAAACCATTCTATAAGTCTCTGAATCTGATACCATTGTGATGAATCTGGTGTGTCAACTTTAAGAGGCAGAGGTGGAACATATTCTGTGCAGATAATATACTCTGATAAGAGTCTCCTGTTGTCTCTGAGGTGCCAGGACACATCTGAATATTTCCCCTTTAGTACCCAGAATTAATTAGATGAAATAAGCTACAGTAGTCTCTTCTCCTTCCTTACCACATCTTTTAGTACAGGTTAGTATATTTCCTCCTGTGGAAACCTGCTGATAAGGATTCAATGTGACAGCTGAAATATATTTTCCATTGTCCTATGATTATTTTTCCCCATAATTTTATATAATATCAAACATTAATTTAGTTGAATAACCTGAATTTCATATGTCACAAACAATTAAGCATATGAAAGAATTTAATTGCTAGTGTAAACTGTGTCCCTTTACATCTGGGCTGCTAAAATTATTCCTTCCATGAATATGAGCTCTGTGCCACAAGCACTCTGCCGTTCTCAGAGAGTCACCATTGATCCAGCAAGATGGGGAAACTTGCTGTAAAAATAATGGCAGCAGGATCCTGACCCATGCTCAAATTGTTCTTTCCTCGTGGATCTAGCCAGTGAACTGGAACAGTGTGAAAACTGGAAAACTTGATTCTGCTGACAAACTTTTCAAGCTTGATGTCCCAAAGACATGGTATTTACCAAGTTGACCATTTTATGGATGACTGCTCCACTGAAGAAAAACATATACATGCTTTCAAATAAAAGCACAAAACTGTCTTAAAAAGTGTCTTGGTTTGAAAAGACAGTGTTAAGGAAGGCACTCCCTTGGAATGGAGAATGCAACCCCCTTCCCTCCGAATTATTATAATTTTGAAATTAGGGGTTTCAGGCAAAGATATGAGGAATAGAAATAACAGCTCCTTACTAATATATGTATATATCTATATATAACAAGGCAAACAACCAACAATGACTATGGCAATAACCCCAAATAGAACCAGAACCCAGTGCCAGCCCCTCTCGCCTGTCAGGCACTTTCCCTTCGGTGCAGTTCCGCTCACAGTCGGCAGGGGTGCTGGCGGCTCCCGGGCAGCAGGGCAGGTGCAATGGTTCTCCCGCGCCAGCAGGGGGCGCTCCGGAGCCAGCTCGGGGATCACACGGCGATAGCAGCTTGGCCAGGCCGGGGAGGGAGGGAAGGGAGAAGCTTCACGAACCCCCTGAGGCAGCCGATTGGGAACAGCAGGCTGGAAGAGCAGGGATGAACAATCCGGGGTGGCAGGTGAGATGTATCAAGCTCTGGAGCTGCAGCCGGAACCCCGGGAGGTCTCGGCAGGCAGGGTGTGTGGTGCAGTCCGGTGAAGCAGTGGCCGAGGAATGGCGGAGGTGCCGCCTGGCTCCCGGCCGGGCAGGGAAAGGTGGGCTTGGAATCCCGGGCTTTTCCGACAGCAAGTGTGCAAAGCAATGGATTCTTTGTACCGCAAGAGCAGCTACTCTCCACTCCAATGCCGGAAGAGCAAGAGAGTGAGGGGTGCTATCTCCTGTCTTTTATTCAGTTCAAATCTCGTGGCCTCTCGCTTTTCGCGATAACATCCCAGGTAAAAGAGAGTAGCCACCTGGACCTGTCCCTCTGGACAGGTCTTTTGTCTCTCTTAAGTAGTCAGCAATTTGTTTCCTAGCAACACCTATGGGGGAAAAATTCTTTAAGAGAACAAGGAAAAAAAACCTGAGAACCCCTTTTTAAAATCCCAACAAAAAGTAATACTACAATTCATGCAAATAATGCTCAGTAAGAAAACCCAGTAAATATATTCAATTGTGAAGAGCCATTTTAGCTTGTGATTGGATTATAAAATAGTCTGCGTTATCCATCATTTAAAGACTTAAGTCGTGCTCCAATTTAAAATCAAGTGTTCTCAAATTGTTTTCAGACCTGCATTCATGAAAGTGAATTTTAACATATAAGAATAAAGCATTTCCTTACCTTTAGGATGAACTTTCAGATATTCCATAAGGGCTTTGCATGCAAAAATAGTTCCTACTAGAAATATTCAAGCAAACATCTCTCCCTAATGAATATTCTAGCAGGTCATTCAGTGAAGCATGCAGGGTTGACATGTTCTTTCTAAATGATTCCTCTGCAGGGCAGGAATTCTTATGCCAGAACTCACTACATTTTAGCAGTGACAAGGTCCATTATTCCTTGTGGTGAACTGGGTTGTGAGCTCCCATTTTCCTTGGACTGTTTATAAAAATATTGGAATTAAATTACTCTCAATTCCAGATGAACACAATCGTTATGCAATGTTAGGACAATCCTCACAGCTTTACAGTCATTTACATTGTTCAAAAGATGAAATATAATTACACAAGAGTTAATGTGAACCTGATCTCTGTTTCTGTGTCATCAGCAGATTATGCAACTGAACCTTCAAGAAAACAACTTTGACATTTACATCTCTTATCTTTACCTCTAATTGGAACATCAACAGATCACACTTACTTTATTTCATTATCAATTATTTGAACTCCCAAAACTTCTTGAACAACCTGTATTAACTGTTTAGCTCTGCCCCCCGAGAAAGTTTCTAACCCCAAATTCTTAGGGTAAATGATGTCTCAGACCAAAAAATATGGAAAAAGTAAATCATCATAGGATACATAGTAATATTAATTTAAGCAAATATGTAACCTGAAGATTAAACTCATCTTACAAGGATCAGGACTACATTTATTAAGAAGAACCTGACATATTATCCCTACGTTTACATGCCACCTAGAAATACTCCTTCTGAGCAGTAAAATGTCAAATCAGCTATCAGCAAGACTTTGCCTAAAACAAGTTATCTGAAGCTGGCTTAAGTCTTCTTGATTTGTTCCGTTTATCTGAAGACAGGTAAATGTTCTCACTCTGAAGGAGATCCTAAAGGCACAGTAGTCACTGAGGCACAATCGGCCAAAATGGCCAGCAGTTTCAGAATTAAGTGCATATGAAATGCAGAAAATGCAATGTATCTGTATTTTCAGAGGTTATGATCTCTAACACTAATTTAGTGTTCTCTTTCCCCATGAATAAACTTAGGAATTGAAATCTATAGTGGTATGGTTGAGTGGTCCCTTTCACTGAATGTTTTGGGAATGACGGGGTGTAACGTTGTCACCTGTGGAATTCCAATGACAGACCCACTACTGGTCTAATAAAACAAAAACCAACATAACTCATCCTCTAAGAGAACAGGCAGTTAGCACTGTTTTATAAGGGACTAACTTGATCCAGCATGCGTTGATACATATAGCGGGATTTGTCTTTGAATTGCTCCTCAAGTTTAATAGCACCTAAGTAAAAATTTCTAAGTAGTTTTGATTTTTAAAAGAGAATCTCTGAAGAAAACTTCAGCAAAATATGAGATTAAAGCACATGTTAACAACTCCATTTTTCAATAATATATACGGGGACAAAATAAATTCTACACTTACCAAAGGAAAAAAAAGTATCTGTACCATGAAGAAACAAAGAGGTTAAAGAGAGTGTACTTTTAAATCAGTGTTCCTCATTGCTGTAGAACTTGTAGAACTGGGTTGGAAGGGACCTAAAAGGTCATCTTGTTCCAAGCCCCGCCATTCGATCCAGTGTCACTGGGTGTGCAGGACAAAATATATACACAGTATTTCCCACGGTCACCTAAGGAAGCCCATCATATTACATCTAGTTTGACAGAATTTCAGAAATTACCCTAACATTTTAGTCATGGGTCGACAGCAAACCATTTTATGGTTGCCTGCTATGGAAAGTGGTGTGGCATTTGTGTGACATATTTTAAGGAAAAAAATGCTTTCCTCTTCAGTACTTTGGAGTTCTCCATGCTGAGTTCAATCATTGCACCCTTACCCTACACTTAATAGGGAACAAGAGTCATGAACTATTTCAGTGCAGAGCAAGACAACGAATGTGTGCCCAACCACCAAATATTTGTGCTCTTCTTCACTTTGTGAAATGGAAAATGCATCCCTTGCAACCCAGAAGGGCAATCTTGAAATTCATCTCACAAATTCTTAATCCTTCTGAAGTGCAAAATGTAATTTATGAGCACAGGGAGAAGACATCAAAAATGAAAGATTATGATAGACCACTTTCAAATTTCCTAATGTAGTCTTTCTCCAGACTCTGCTATGAACTTCCCATCAGCCTAAGGCCAAAAGAAAACACAGTCTTTTTAAAGGTGATGAAAGACACTAGCAAATGGGAATAGAAATGAAGCAAAATAGTGCATAACATTCCAAATGTGTTTTGTTGAAGTCCTCCCCCACCTGAGAAGAAATAGTAAGACGAACAAAATGGAGCTGTCAGAATTTCTTACTGCTCTTAAAACACACCATAACCATTCCGTTTATAAAATGGGGGATTAATGCTCCTGTTTTGTGTATGCTACACAGTTTACCATTAATACATGGGGGAAACTGCAGCTGACAGAGGAACTATTGCTGATAGAGAGATCTACACCTGGGCAGAGGGCTGAAATCACCAGAGTTAAAGAGTGAAAAAAGCGTAACGCAACTATGTGTTCGTCCTCTTCAAATTCCTTCCCCTCAGGATGCACGAGGCTGGTTGTCATCCAGATGTGATCAGGTTTCCACCTTCACTCACCTCCTTTTGCTTAGGAGACACAACTTTTTGTTCTTTCTTCTGTACAAAAAGCAGCATTATCAAGGTCAATTGCTCACAGATGACAGTAATAAAACTATACTGTTTTGTGTGTGGAAACTCTTGCTACTGAATCTCTTCTAATTTCAATCATTATAGCCTTAAACAGGAATGGTGTATTTGTATTGTATGTTCAGATTTTGCTTTTGCCTTTAGGGAAAAAGATACAAGGAAGGAACATTTGTTTGACAGGATAAAATAAAAGTTTATTTATTTTTATAAATATTTATAATTAATAAAAAGTTTTATTTATTTTCTGGTTTCAGGAAGCCAATTACTCCCTTTCCATTAGGAGACTAGAGATACTAATTTAGGTAGGGATTGAACTTCTCTCTCATTTAATACCAAAGCCCAGATTCTTGTTCAACTTTTATTCTCCCCACTGCAGGTGAAGTGCACTGCAGATGCACTGCAGATGCATCAGATACTTGGTCCTGAAGTTAGGTCTTCAACCTGCAGATGACAGCAGGTTGAAGACCTAACTGCAGGACCAAGTATCTGATGAACACTTTAAATATCTGACACCCAAGAATGAAGCCTTGGTTGTTTTGTTTTTTTTATGTTTCTCAGGCAAATATTTTCTGGGAGAAGTGAAAAGCATCAATATGGTGAGAAAAGCTGAACTTGTTGTAATACACCATCATCAATTTTGGCTTGGATATCCCCTTAAAATCTTAAAAAAAGGAGAATAGAGGCCAGCAGTCCTCTGTAAATTATTTGGAATGATAGGGAATATTACTACAGAAGAGTAGTAGAGAGAAGGTTTTTACCCAGAAGTAGGACGCAGTGATTATGGGGATGATTATGATCATATTTAGTGCTAATCTTGGCCCCTCAGCTCTGGAGTTCAATAATTCTGATAGCATTCACACAGACCCTCCTGTGATAGCCAAACCTTTCCTGAAATTTAAATCCTGCCACCATTTGAAATCTCATAATTAATGGAAGGTCATCTGTTACTATCAGTAGCAGGCTCTGTCACATTTGTGATCTTACTGATGCCTGGATTTATCTTCTTCTACTTTCAGGTCCCAGATTCTACTTAATATTTTCAAAAGCCCTCCAAATTATCCTCAAAAAAAGCAAAATACATAATAATATAAGCCTAATTACTGGTAGAAGCCATTTTCTATCAAATCTGGTGAGTGAAATGGAATAGAAATAATGGGAATATCCAGCAATAAATATTTACAATTTTTCCTCTTTTTTTCAGGTTATTTGCATGGCCACAAAGAAATTTCTTTACCTACTCAAAGAAAGTTGATGTAAGATTTGATTTGCAAAGAGACTGGGAAGGTAACAGCCATGAAACCCATGTGTGTTCACACAAAGTTTATTGGTTTCTCCAAACTTCTATTTGACCTAATTTGATTTCTGTGGACACAGTAAGGAACACATATTTCTGTAGCAATTTTTCACTTTATTTTAGCCTGTTGTAGAATCTACTTTCCTGGAAATGAGGTACAGCTGAATTATTCTTTTTTAAAATGAAAGAAATTGATATGTATTCATTGCTGTTCAGAGGATTCAGAAATATTTTAATGAAGATCACAACCTCTGTGTTCTCTTGGTTCAATTGTTCTCCTAAAAATAATACTTAGTGAGCACCCAAATTTACTGATATTTCTGAAACGTTAAAAAAATGTTTAATTATAATCTTCCGAAGAAGTAGGCAGTTGTGGTTTAGACAAAAAAAAGGGAAATAAGACAGCCAAGTATCACAAAATGTTTGCTAAAATTAGTAGAAAATTAGAAAAAATCACACTTCTGAAAATATTCTGTAAAAACCAGATCTGGCATCATGCTTAAGACCACTGAAAAGCCTTTTCCCAATGACCCTTATAGCTATTGGTGTAAATAAACTAGCATAAGATAAAAGGGGCAACGCCTGAGAAGCATGTGATAATACTTTGTTTTGTGTGAGATTGCTATTCGTGTTTTCATAGCTTTTACTCAAATATTGTACATGAAATAATCTGTCCCAAATGACCTTATAAATTAAGTTGTTATACACTATATACTGTGCGGGAGCTCTTGGAACCCTTGTGCCACAAACCAATATGATTTCACAAGAGCTGTTTATTGTTTACATTACACTATTCTTTTGCATGTTTGCAGTTGCAATTCACGCGATCACGCACAACCTGATTGGACCCCAGCATTGTCCACACGCCTTGCATGTACTTTTCAGAGAACCTGATTGGTTCCAGTCTGAGATGGGCTAGTCCTTCTTTGTTTACTTTCTTGCTGTCTTGTTATCTCGTTCTCCAAACTGCTTCTCTCCCAATTTAGAATAGCTTACAGTTCCGTAACCTTGACGAATTCTTGCAGTTAACTTGGCTGGGGCCCGTAACAGGATTCGAATACCTTACAACAATACTGCATTCCTGGAATCTATTTTCGTTTTTATTATCTATGCTTAAAAATACAGAGCATATAACATGTAAAATGCTAAAGCACACTGCACTATTAACTCTTGATGAAATACAAAGGAAATACTAAGCCTATTCTAGTTAAGGCATACTTAACTTTAAAGAAGTGTTTAAAATAAACATTTTCTGTTTGGAAGTCAAACCAGAGGGTGCTAATTGTCAGAAATGGCTAACTGCATCATATGTCTGATGACACTAGCAAGTGTTTATGAACTAGGCACCTTCAGGCTGGGGAAGAGAAGAAAAAACATTCTCATTAGTGGAAAAGAAGGTAAATGTATGACAAGCAAAACCAAAAAGGTTCACTAGTGCAAGATGAGAATATTTTCACAGATTTGAAAGCCACCCTGTATCTCTCACCCTTTCAAAGCTTTTCTAGAAAAACACTGTCATGCTTGACTCTCCACCTTCTGCTATACAGAAGGTATCTATTAAAGCACTTTGTAATATAAGCCTCGTTTTACTTTATCCATGTCTTGTCCTGACGCTTTCAGCAAGTTCAAAGAGCCTTAAATGCTTTCTTAGAGACCTCTTTCCTTGAGAAATATCCAATAGATATTTCTTAACATGTTTGGAATTACTTGATAAGGAAGATAAACTGAAGGTCACAAAGGCACACCACTCATCTGAATCAGTTTTTAGGAAACTTTTGAATTACCTTGTCCTGAAAAACTTGTGAGACCATTTCCATCCCTTCATTTCTTCAGTGTTACTTACTGTAGCAGGATAATAGTTTCCTTTTCATCACCCACTCCTGGCCTCAAATTCCATTAACAATAAACTCTCACACACATTTTGCCTCCCCATCCAGAGACACAGGCTTTGATTCATTCCTCTCCACTCCCAAGTCAATTTAAACACCATTTGCACACAATTGTCTTAATTTATTGATTTAGTCCCAGAAAAAGAGAAAGGGGTGGTAGACTGCATGATGTAAGTCTGACTCAACTTTTATCAAAATACAATTTCTTCCCACTACTACATAAATTTATTACATCTCTGTAACGGGACAGCTAGTGAGCAAACATGCAAAATTATGTTGGCTGGAGATGTAAAAGATGCTTGTCAGTGTGGACTGCAGGCAGAATTTCTATCTGTATCAAAAGAAACAGGCTTTGGATATATACTTACATGTCCCACTTAAATAAAAACCTGTAAAATTATGGAGCCTCACAGTTTGCAAGACACCAATGAATATTTTATGTCATGTGAAGTAAGTACCTTTTTCTGACAGTGCTTTCTTATTTATACCTCAGTGGACCTGTACCTTGAACAGGTAGACACGCAACTTCATGAGACATACTTTGAGGTGACTAATTCTGTTAAAAAATAAATAGCATATAGAAATAAGAGAAATCTGTCACTGAAGAAAAAGCAAATGACCATTCCTTAAAAGTTCAGTTTCATTTCCTACACAGGGAAGACTAAGGGGTTTCAAAGAAGAAGAAGAAGTAATTTTAAAAAGAGGAAAAAATGCTTTAACACTGAAGTTAGTGACAAGCTAATGTAAAGAAAGAATAAAAGTGAGTAAGGAAAACAAAAGCAGAGGTTTTGAAACAGAAAATCAGAAACAGATACCATCAAACTGATTTGCAGACTATGTAGCAGTGAAATACAAACTCTCTTCTAAAATCTTGTCTTGCATACAATCAATGTTTCCTGCTCTTACTTTACATTCTCATAATTTTCTTAAATTCTTAGCAGAAGCCAGGGAAGTATTGCTTTCTGTGTTTGATGTCATGGCCAGTTTGAGTCTCACTCAGTGTTGTACAAGGATACCTAGGGATAACTACTGCTATGGAATGCATTTGATGATGCATGTTAAACTATTTTAACATGGAACATAATCCATCACCCATGTTCCATGTTGTACTGATGTTTATTCCCATGCAAATGAGTTGCATGACATCTCTTTATGCCTCCTATCTAATGGAATAGTTTATAAGATATGAATGAATAACGGTATCTGTTATTCTAACATTATAAAAACATTCTAGGACAAAATTATTTCATAAAGTGCAGGGAGATTAGAGCTGATGGAAACACATTATGTTCGAGAATTAAAGTATTTTAAAGTATATGCTTTTTAATAGCAAGAGTCAAGGAATGTTTTGCAGATTTAAATGAACATATGACATCCTCGTAAATTTTAGGACATATTTATGCACACAGCTCAGGGTTTTGAAAACAATTTGCCTTGATGAACACACTCTAAGCCTCCTAAAGTGATAATGACACGTTGGTCATTCCCAGGAGTGTATTTATTCATTTCAAAGGGGGCCACATTGCAGCTTTTCCATGTGTCAGTCTCTTGGGCATACAGAGTCTAGTAAATGTATCAACTAAATATTGTGATAGAGGAACCATGTCTGTAAGAGTTAAGAGAAAAAATAATTTTTTTTTCAGGTTTTGAAGACAAACAGCAGTTTTATGCACAGCCTAAGGCAATCTTTGGGAGAGACGTGAGAATTTTCTATGAAGTACTTGTGGCAGGACATCTGCCTTCCTCCCCCCCCGCCCCCCGACCCGTGTAACACAATAGCTGGTGCATAAAGAG
>VZRO01006253.1:0-28212 GCA_013397915.1 Daphoenositta chrysoptera
AACTTCAGGGGGATTTAACAGACAAAAGTGGGGAAGAGGGGGACACCAGGGCAGAACTGGGGTTACCCTCTACCCGGTGCTTTTTAAGAGCATTTATAATTACTGCACACAAGGGCATATAAGGAAAACAGTCTTATTCCCTGTTGCAGCGAATTCTCCCAGACTTTCCCCGACCTGCATCCAGAATCCCAGATCCCGGATTCGGTCGGCAGAAGAAGCAGGGAAGTGGTGGAAAGTCCACCTCAGAAACGCCTTAAGGAGTCCTTTTGAAAACTTAACATCTGAACCTTTTAGGATTTGAGCAACTGGGATGTACACCTCTCGTTGAGCCTGGGATGAGTTATTCCCCATGGCTCAATTTCCCTCCTCACTGGTGTAAAAAATATGAAACAAAATAAAAATCCTGGGTTTCTTGCCCCATGTTGGCCTGTGCTCTCAAAGCAGAGGTCTGGAGCCAACCGCGCGGGCGTGGGTCGCTCGCAGGGGTTATACTCACACAGCCAACTTTTTTCAGCTGCAGGAATACCTTTCAGCTGCAGGAATACCCCAGAAAACAAAAAGTTCAGCGGGGTCCTTCCTTTGGTTGCAGTTTCCTCGGCGAAGAGTGTTGCAAGTTCCGAGGAATCGCACAGGTTCCAGAGCGGCTGCCGTTTCCAGGGCGGTTTGCCGCAGCGGCGCGGCTTCAGCTCCACTGGCTGAAGGCAGTGGCGGCTTGGAGAGCACCGTCGCTTCAGCCCACTGGGTGGCTTGGCAGCAGCTTTCGCACGCTCCAAGTGGCGGCTGGGCAGCTTTGGCAGCTCGGCGCGTCTGCAGTTTCCGTGTGGTCGGTGTGTCTTTGCCGGTCACACGCTCCAGAAAGTGGCGGTTTTCTTGGACGAGCGAGCGGTGTCCGGCGGCGACTCCCGGCGGCGGCGGCGGCGGCCGTCAGGGAACGCTCTCAGCCTCTGCCGACGCGGGCGGTGGTTCGGCTGCGGGGTCCAGCAGCTCCACGTTTGGGCGCCACGTGCCGGGACACGGGCTGTCCGGCTAGCTGTGTATTTGCCAGTGCTGGGCACCCACCCAGACGAGAGAGGATGGTGGAGGCTGCTCACGGGCGCGGGAGGGTCGGTGATGTCCCAGTTCGGGTTCACCAGACCCTCCGGTGGTACGGGCGCACTGGAAGGCAGGAAGGAGGCGGAGGGGCTTCTCGTGGTAGAGGATTTATTGGAGTGCCAAGATCGCGCAGAGAAGCCCCGAGGGGCTGTTACCCAGGTATTTTATCCCTTACTGAGTGGGAGGAGAGAATACAAAACACCCAAAGGGGCAGGTACTCGGGGTTTGAATTCCGGCAGGCAAGGGTACAAACCAATCAGGAATACCGTGGGAGGGGAGAGATCTTTCCTAAGGGAGAAACCAAACACAGGGGAAAAAGGGGGAGATGGCAGTGGCCAATTCTGGCTGTGGAAACGGCCATAACGCACTGCAACAGCCCAGGCTGAAGGTAACACACAGGAAAAGTATGGCAGAGATGGTGGTAGGCCACAAGATAAGGAAGGGGCCAGGTGGAAGTCTGAGTCTGAAAGGCCTGTGCTCCAGACAAAAGGAGAAAAAAGAGGAAATCTGAGAAAAAGGGAGCTCTCCCACAACCCCATCCCCACGTGCCTCTGTGAACAACAGGTCTCTCCTCAGTGTCCTCACTCCCTTCCATCTCCTGCCTGTGCCACCAACAACAACCTGAATGTCTTCATGCACTGAGAAGCCTCCAGTCATCCCTACTGATCTCATAATTTGTATTTGATAGACACACATTTATAAAAAATATTATGAAAAGGAATTTCATAATTTCCATCCTGCTCCTTCACCCTCTAAGCTGATTTTATTTGCTATGTCTTGTGGCCATGAGGTTTATAATTTCCCCATAGTCCTACTTTCCCAGAAGTCTTGCACTAACTGTAAAAGCATATAGGAACTGGGCATTATCCTTGAAATGGTATGCAAGTCCTTTAGTTACCCTTGTCCTTGTCAGTCATTAAGAATTTTGCAGAACAATTCCAGTGAACCAGTTTGGTGAAGTATTGCATATTGCCTCTGCTGAGGGTAGAGCTGTTCCATCTTTTTATGGTGTCATTGTGTAGAGAGTGAGTAACACAATACACTTACAGAAATTACCACTGATGCCTTCCTGGAGTTGTTAAACCATAGAGTTGCAAAGACATTTGGTTTCAGCATCGTTTCAGAAAATTCGCTATAGTTTTGTATGCAGCGTTTCTGAAACACATGCAACCTCAATTTTCTTCACCCAGAGTCAGCAAGAAATGCAATCCCCTGTCCCACCTGGAAGTGATCTCTCTTTCGGGTCCAACAATTGTAGTATGTCCAGCTAAGCTGGTAATTATGATTGTTAGTGTTGTCACGATTTCTTAAGATCTTATTTTAATAGAAGGCAATCACAAAACAGTATTAAACATGCCAGTGTTAATTATGCTTATTCTTTAGACAATTGTGCTGTCACTGAACTGATGTGTTAGAAAAAATTTGAGGACCTTTGACAAGCACAGTGTCATGCTCCAACATATGTGGGCACTCAGTACTGAAAGAAGTAATGCCAGATGTGTGTTTGCACAATAGTATGATTCATGATTACTGAAATCTGTGTAATGGAAAAAATTTAGTGCTTTTCTAACCATTTTGATATTATTTTCCATTGAAACACTGCCCTTCTTTCATGATTTTGACAGAAAGGACCTTTCTATTTCCCCTTTCATAATTCTTTTCTTTCAGGTAGAGAGCATCACGTCATGGATGCCACCTCTCCAGCTGGAAGATATTCTTCAGACATAATCGGATCCTGGTATTCTCCTTAAATGTCGACTGCCAGCCTGTACAATTTGAAAGTCAATAATTTTACTGACTTTAATCAATGAAAGTATTTAGGTATTTAGTCAGCTCACATTTTTACAGTCAAATGTCACAAGCTATTCACTCCTATGACTCAGGATCTGTGCTCCTAACACTTCGCATGTCCTCATGCAGACTTTGCTCTCCAAAGAATTGCTTCCATAAAGTTATTTGTAACATTAGATTGTATTTCTGCAGAAATGTGAAATCATGTACCTTACAATGATTGCTACTCTAGTAAAATACAAGAATTTTCTCCTAAGAAAATGCCCTTCACATAGAATCACTTCTAAAAGGTCTTAGCATTCAGATTATAAAAAAACCCTCCAAAACACTCAAACACGATTACTCCTGTTTGAAGGACCTGTTCAGGGTACAGTGGGATTTCTGTGATTGCTGCTTGCAAGGGGCATTGCACGGATGCACATTTCCAGAGCTAGGCTGCTACACAGCCAAATCCTCATGCAGGGAGCAATGGACAATGTCCCAGCCTCGTGCTGCGGCACAGACCTTGTAGACCTTGTCAACACTATCTTCTGCTCAGCTGCAGTCCCCTCCCCTGCCCACTGCCCTGCTCTGTGTTTGTGAGAGGTCCACGCTGTTAGCCCAAGATAAGCAAAAGGAAACATCTTCTGGGAGAGGGCAGGCACGGCACAAGTGCTCTTGAGAGCAGCGTGCCATCCTAATGAGAAACACTGATGAGAACATTCCTGACTTCTCTAGGATCTTGGGCATTTCCAGGCTTTCTGTCAGGGGCTTACATTCAAGTGCCCTACTTCATTCCATGAGGATCTCAAGAGCACCTCAGAGACGAAGGATATTTCTCTGTCAGATTTTCCATACAGAAACAGATGCAGTTCTCAGGCACTCACCTGCCCTTGTCCTTACAGACAACAATAGGATATGTGTTTTTTCTGAGCACAGTAGTTTTCCCTCTTTTCTTAGTTCGCCCTATTTCCTGCCAGGTGTCTTGCTTTCCACTGGTCTAGGCTTGTTTTATTTTATGGCTGAGCCTATTTAAATGAGTATCTCCATGGAGATACTCAAAACCTGAGTGGACATGTGCCTGGGCCACCTGTTCCAGCTGACCCTGCTGGAGCTGGGGATGAGTTAGATGACGTCGGAGGTTTCTTCCAGCCCCAGCAATTCTGTGGCTCTGTGAAACAGAAGCCAATACAAATTTTCCTACCATACGTAAATGAGATTTATATTTCCCACACTTTGGAGAATACTTATAACTGACTTAGAGGAAAATAGAAAACAGCATTTAGCACTTGCCAGAAGATTTGCAATCTCCCACAAGCACTTAATGACACAGATGATGATGATGTATTTCAGATCATATATGTTGAAGAGTATTAAGTTTTTTTTGGCATACAACTCTGCTTCTTCATTTTCCCCCTCACTCCTGCTCTATGACTGTGTAAAACAGAAACTGTCTCACCAACGTGCTTAGCATCACAGAATGGTATGAGCAACATTTCTTGCATTTGCTAGACATTCTCCTCATCTTTTCATCTTGGCATAAAAATAAGTAACCCAATTCAGAATCAGCACAGTTCTTAGATAAAACAACCTTTTCCTAAGCCAAGGAGATCCAATATCTGATAAATACCGACACTGAAAGGCCAGCTTAACCACATTATAAAAGAAAAAAGTATCTTTGGGTGAGGTTTGGTGCACACACCCAGTACAACAGCCATCACGCAGCCCAGGCACTGTCTGCTTTGAGGTTGAGAAGGTGTATCACCTCTTTTACAGGGGCATCTCAATTAAGTGTTTTGCAACTTTTTGGTAAAGGATAGATTGTGCCCAACTCAAAATCTCCTGCCCCAAGCTACCATCTGAATAGAAAGAAAATTTTAGAATTCTGCATGGGCCACTATAACAAAGAACAGCAAGGAAGCTGAGCAGATTTGAGCACAGTTAGTGTTTTCCAGGGAGAATGTTTTTTCCTGGTCAGAATGGGTTTATTGTACTGGGTAGCCCATCCAGTCACCTGCCATTTCTCACCTCTGCACTGTTGCCACAAACACCTGAGTATTAATACTTACTTTGGCTTTTAGGAAAGGGGAGCCGGGGGTTGTATATCATTCTGCCTGGCATTCAAGCTGTATGTAATGCATCCCTTGGAATGTTTTGCTTAAATGCATGCAGCTATCTGGAGACTTGAAGCCTAGGGCCCTATTGTCCAAGCACACGTAGTGTGGAATTAAATACCTCTTTGTTTAGCTATTAGTTTCTATTAGTTTCTTCTCAGCTGCTGCAAGAACATCTGTTACAGT
Source organism: Daphoenositta chrysoptera (assembly GCA_013397915.1). NCBI lineage: Eukaryota > Metazoa > Chordata > Aves > Passeriformes > Daphoenositta > Daphoenositta chrysoptera. Next base: position 5,163 of record VZRO01006253.1, read on the forward strand.
CTGCAAGCCACTCCAGCACACAGAAACAACCTTCCACCTCCCTGTCTTCCCATTTCTCCTTTTCACCTACTTCTGGAAAAAAAAAGAGGTAATAATTCTTTATCTTACAGGAGTGAAAAAAGAAATGTCATATATGCTTTCAAAACACAGGAAAAGACAGTGATGCAGAGAATACATTGTCCAAGAAAAAAACAGAACTGTGAGAGGAAAGGGTGTAAGAGTAAGCACATGTCTAGTTAGTTAGGATATTACTTGTTTTTAATTAAAGAGATGCCACTAAGTTGCTTTCCTGATATGAACAACTTAAAGGTTCTGGTTAGCTGTGCTATGGAAAACAGTTTGGAAATGTGGTCTTGCAATAATATGCTCGTCACCACTGTCCCCAAACGAACCGAGGTCAGAGACCATAAATCAAAGAGCCAAACAAAAGAACTAGACAATTTCATTTAAGCCATTTAAGCTTTAAAAAAAAAAAAAAAAACAGGAAAAAACTAACAAAGAAAATATGTTTAAAGCAGAATTTTGAGCAATAGTACCCAATTATATTAGGCAATTAGATGCTAGAAACTTTAATGTCATGGCAGTTGACAGTTTCTGCCACAAAATGTAACAATTAAAGTAATAAGCAAACAAAAAGAACAGTTACACTGCAGGTGAAGGCCTTGCTCAGGAAAATACAAAATATATGTCCAGACTGGGAAGTGACACTCCTGCTGTTTAGGATCTGCCTACCAATGGGTGATGGAGAAGCCAAATCATTCCATTAATGCACAATTCAAATCAGGATGAACTCACTTGCCTTTTGACCCACTGCCCTTCCTGCATGTACTTTGATGACTCTCTAGTCACTAGAGTGCTAGTTCTCTTCCTTGATTTCTGTAGTACAGCAAATATACCTCAACTTTCAGACAAGTTTTTACCACCTGTACAGAAAGCTATTGTCCTAAGTAAGTACTAAAAAACTGTCTCAGATAATAAAATTTGTAATGTACTTCCCGTGTGCAGAGTTAATCTTTTGTCATTCATTGTTAACACTGTATTATATAAAACCTGCAAAAATGTGCTGAGTCTTACTCACAACGTGCTTCATTAGGATGGTATCTAATGTGTCCTTGTTTTTATATCTGTTATATTCAGATTTAGAAAGTTGTAAGAAAGTTTAATGTGCATACATATCTCCAAACTTTCTCTGCAACTGAACAAGACGCCTTCTATAAACTTCATTTCAAAATAAAATTTTCTTTGTGGGGAAGTGATTTTCCCGTTCTGTTTTTCCATAAGTCAACACAAAATTCCCTGGAAAGTTAAGATGGTGATATCTGTGAAATCAGTGTTCAACTTTTATGTTGACAATGTTTACTCTGTCAGCTTGAAGAGTTAATGTAATTTCTCGAAAATAATTTAAGAAAAATGTGATAAAACATGGGAATGTCTGACAGTAGAAATGTGAGTTTTGTTCAAATACAAATCAAAATGTATCAGAAAACAGCCACTGAAACATTTTTCCAATTGTCTGTAAAAGGAGAACTCTAAAGACCTACAGCAGGAATATAGATGCATGCTCTGGGGACATTTCTGGCTTTCAGATTCCTGCTTTTTTCCTGCCAAAGACCAAAGCCAAACATATTGCTAAGGCTTTAAGACACATTTTCATCAGTAAAATATCTTATAAAATAGATCCCAAAAACATTGAATGACTGCCAAAATGTGAATTTATTTTTTTATGTCCTCATTGAACAATGAAATATTTATGTTAATAAAAGCATGATATAATAAATTAATATTATGGAAACCACCATTCACAGTTTTTAATTATCAGTAGGCACTGCAATTAAAAATGAGGACACCCTATGTTTTTCCATCTTTAAGTTCTCTTTTCATATCACAGTGCTCTGCACAATAATTTTGCAGAGATATATTGCTCCAGGAATGTCTGACACTCTTTCTGATTTTGTTTTTTTCTAAAGTTATTTATGAGTAATCCGTGTTACCCTGGTGCATGATCAGAACCCAGTCTGGTGCTGTTAACACTGCATTTGCAACTCAGCTTAGGAAAGATGCCATCCCTATGTAGAGTTTTCACTTCCAGTCTTTAAAAGTATCTGTAGCTGCACTAACAAGCAGTTCCTTCACACCCAAAAATGTGGTTGGTCCACACGAATGGTTTAAAGTCTAAATGCTGGTGTTGTTCAACTTCCTTGCATGCAAAAGCTGCAAGTTCTCTCTCTAACATTAATAAGTGCTCCCTTCCAGCATCAGTAGGTTGAACAGCATAAGTTCAACACATGGAGAAGCTTTTATTCTGTAGCCCAGAGACCTGAATGGTGTTGTGTTACCACTCCTGAGCTGGCAATTGGAGTTGAGGCAAGGGCTGGCACTGAAGCTTGCTTTGAGAGCAAGCAGTGCTTCAGATTACTGTTTCCTATTTTGGACTTAAATTTGATCCACTTGCAGCTGATGTTGGATGTGACAGATAATATCCTGGCTATCTAATTTATATTTGATTATTTAAGGTGAGATTTTCCAAATGGTCTCAGTGCTGGAATAACCCCTCTCCCACTGAAGTCACTGCCAAAACTAAAAGAGGTTGAAAAAACTCCCATCCTTAATAGCCATTGAAATAGCTGGTGAAGAAACAGGAAGCCAGACATAATTTTTATGCTAGCTCCCCAGAAAATGTATTGACTTTTAGAATTTGCTTTATGAGCTTGAACTCTTCACCTGGCTCCCTGTCGAAATCAGTGCACAATAGGAGATGCAAAATACATATTTTCAAATAAAAGCTCCTGGGATGCTTGCTCTTACCCTCTTCCTCCTCTAGATGCAGAGCATCTGGAATGGTGTCAGACATCCCATAAATAAGGACGGCTGCTACTACAAAAAGAAATAGCATCTGATGAAAGTTGACAGGCAAGTAGAAGAGATTGTGACAGAAAAAAGAAGCAGGGAAAAAGTGGAGGATCTTGCAGTAATTTCCTAAGCACACCTCTCTACTGGTACCTTTTTCCTGAAAAGGAAGGTTATTTTAATTTAGTCTAGCCTCCCTTTCACACATTTTTGTCTCATGTGATGTCAGAAGCAATACTTTCTGGATCTTTAAATGCTGTGATTTCAGTACAGCTATTAAAAAAATAGGGGCCTCCTTGGAAAGGGAAGAAGAGTGATGTGTGCTATAAAGGCGAGAGGAGCCAGATGTCACTTGTTAAACAGATGGGTTGAGAAGAGTGAAAGGCAGATCTGAAAGCTTAGAGAAGCATCAGGGTATTCACTCCTCCAGCATGACACACTCTGTCTTGTAAATAATTGCTAAGTGTCCTCACACTCACACAGCTCATGGATTCCACAGGGGTGAGAGCATAAGACAGCCTTGCAGACACACTTTTGAGGTAACTCTAATTTGAACTAGGAAGCTATCCAGTTTTGATGTCAGGAATTTTTAGTAATACCCACAGCACTTGGATAAGTGTTTCCCATGGTGAGTTGGCCTCACCAAGAAAAACAAGTGCCCTATACTGAGTCAAATAAGGCCAGCACAGAGCACTGGTATCAGAATTTATTCTTCTTTCTTTGCCAAACTTAAAAACCTTAATGCAATCAGGACGGTGGGGCACAGGATCTCTCCTGTCACCTTCCACTTGTGAGGGGTAGCTGAAATCAGCACTGGGCATTGGAAATCAGCACTGTCTCATCTCCTTAGGGACATCTGTTAAAGGGGTTATTTCTTAGAACATCAGAGCACATTCAACAACAGGACTTCACGGACGAGGTGCTCTGCCCCTTCCTTGCCCCACTGCTCTGCAGCAGAGAGCTGTGCCACTGCTTGAGTGTTACCAGAGAGGAGCTCTGCTCGCTGATGCCAGCCCTGGCCCTTCCCTGACTCCACACAGGGCTCGGGAAGCAGCGGTGATGCATCTGCCAGTCCTCTGGAAACACAGAGCCTTCCTGGCAGGGGACTGCCCTCCAGGCTGCTTCTAGGCAGATCACATTCACTCTGAAGTGTGAGTGATGCAAGGTGGCCCTGGCCACAGGATCTTTTCCAGGGCATTTTAGGAGCAGCACATCGGAAGTCACACTATTACAGTTAAAACTGTCCCACTCCTCAGAGGGTAGAGCTGTAGTGATTTACACCAAACTGAGAGGCTGGTCCACGGAGTTAATGTATTTAACTGGCATATATAAGCAATCTTAGATGTGGACTCACATGCTCATCCATTTGCAAGATTCAGACCTGCTTTTGAACTAAGTTCTGCTCCCTGCTACACTATATATATCAGATACTCAAATGTGATAATGATGGGAACAGATGTGGAAATATATAGATAGATCTGGAACCTGGTCAGAGGGCTGTGTCTCATGGTGCCATGCTGGAAAGGAGAAAAAAAAAAATCAAAAGAAACAGAAAAATATCCTTCTTGCTTAAAAGAAACCACAACTTGTTCTAAATTTATTGTTCATATTCTTATTCTCTCTGCAGGCTTTAAAAATGAACAAATTGTTTAGGAACACAAAGCTCTCACTGTCTGCTGAAATGGCAAAGTTAGCTGCAGCCAAAGTAAAATTTCAAGATTTCCACTTTGAAGTGGAACTTGGAGTTAATGGGCTGGGCATGCCCTGATACATAGCACACAGCAACATACCTTGGTTGAATCATAGAAGCTAGAGATGGAAAAGACCTATTAGGTCATCTTTTCCATCTCCCTGCCAATGTAGGATTATTCTCTGCCAATTCAGGATTATTCTCGAATGTTTTCTAGTCTAGCTTTAAATGACTCAGACTGTGGGGCTTCCACCAGTTCCCCTGGGAGGCTATTCCACAGACTAATAGACTTTGCTGTTAGGAAATTTTTCCTGATATGCAGCCTGAATTTTACTTTGTTCCATTGCATTCTAGTTCTCCTTGTTAAAAGTGTATTACACTACCCTAGGTAATTTGTCTCCTAGTGTTGGTGTTTACGACCTTCAAATACTTTGAGATGGCTTCAAAATCCACCTTAGGATGGATCTCAGGTAGCATTATACACCGCGGCTGTCATATATAATATACTTGTAGCGTCAATTAGATGATGATACTTAAAACATATTCATATTTTCGCCGTCATGCTGTGAGATCCTCCAGTGTGGAGCACATATTGCACCACTTAGTAAAACCAAACTTGCCTCCTGCTGTTTGACAGCAATTGTACCCGAAGTGATTGAAAAGCATCTACAGCCTGAAAAGTGCCTGAAGCTACTTGATCCCGCCTGCTGACTTCCACCTGTTGGATCACAATGTGTGATGGGTTAAATTAGCACAAGTACCTCCAGTATTGCCTTTTCCATACATTTTCCACATGTACATTTCAGAGTGAGAAGCTGACAGGCAGGTGGGGGAGCTCTCTGGGGGTGGGAAAAGAGAGGGCAAGGGCAAATCACTCTGCATGAGTGGCTCCTGAGAGGGTGGAGACACTCTGGTTTGGATGAGTTTAGATTAAAAAGGCAACAGGGACAATTAAAGCTGTTAGGGCACAGTGTGGGATGGCAGCATCCTGGGGCCAAGGCATGAGAACTGGGAGGCTTACTGTGGGTCAGGATCTCGCAGCCAGGGCTGACCCACCACTTCCAGTTGGGGACCAGGGCAGGACAGGGCTGGAATGGTGTCATTTACCAGTAATGACTTGGAAATGTGTCAAGATATTATATTATATTATATAGATGAGTACATTTTAAAGACCTCCCTGGCTTTGCAAACACCCACAGAGGGATGATCTCTAAAAACCAGAGCTTTCTTGCACCCACTGCAGTGTGTACTTTAGTCCTAGAAACTCTCTCTGCACATCTCTTAGTGCTGGCCAAAGGGTGGCTGTGTTACCTACAGGTGACCTCTTCCACTGATTTATTTCTATTTTGATGTGATATGATGCCTGACCATACAGACAATTGTGAGAAAAGCTTAATCTTCACTGAAAGAGATACAGAGATTTCTTATCCTGACCAAAATTTTCATAATTCTTTTTTGAGAAAATCTTGCCTTTTCATCTTTGTTGCTATGGGGATCACTAGCAGTCATGGGACCAAGATGCTGAGACTCCAGACACCATCCATTTATACATTACATATCCCCCCACTTTAAATTTATTGCTTGATTCAGAGTCAAATATTTTGAGCAGAAAAACTTATTTAGTCACAAATTAATGATAGCATTTTGATACATGTAAAAATCAACATGATTAGGAGAGAGATTTTACAAGAAACCTTCATAATATTCACCATGTTACCACAGTCTTTCAGCTTTGCGACACACTCTCACACTCATAAACATGAAGAGTTTGGAAAATTAAAAACTTTTTAGAGTAAAATTTTTACTGACAACAGGAAGTGGTACACCAAAGCAGATATTTCTTTAGACTTCAAGCAGAAAAATGTCCATAAGATATTGCTGCAGGAACAGTAAAAAAAAGCCCCACAAAACAAATGAGAACATTTGAGAGGTGTCATAGTTCAGCCCACGAACTCGCACACATGGAACACCTGTTTTTGCTCTTTGATTGCTCCTAGTACCTCCACAGAGGTCAATAACTCACTGGCACCATCTCTTTACATTTAGTTGTATGTGTGATCAGGGTCCATAAAACACATGTACAGACCCTTAACATGCTTCCAGCACTTTTGGACCATCTATCCCAAGACCCTCTGTCTCATCAAGAACATTTGATGTATGGCATAGTGACTTTGTAAACCATATTGCCTTTCCCATAGGTTTATATTGCAGCTTTTTAAGGACAAGGTGAGCAGCAGAAAATAGTTCCTTTAAAAACCGCAATGGTCTTGAGTAAAATAATCTTCTGCTGGTTTTTGAGTCCTGCTCCAGCTGGTTCCCTTTCTCTTGCTCCCAAACCCATGTAGAGGCCAATTGCTGCATGGAATTGAAGGGCAGGTAAGGAGAAGAGCCAGATCCATGTCACACCCTCCACCCTTCCCTTCTTTCCAGGTTTAACCTTATTCCCTATTCTCTACCTCCTGTCCCCCAGCTGCACAGGGAGAGGGGGGAGTGGGGATTATGGTCAGTTCATGTCATGTTTTTTGTGCTGCAACTTTCTCCTCGGGGAGTGAAGTGTTTCCCCTATTCCAGTGTGGGGTCTCTCCTATGGGAGACCGTCCTTCACATATTTGTTCAACGTGAGTCCTTCCCATAGGTTGTAATTCTTCACAAACTGCTCCAGTGTGGGGTCCTTAGGGGTGTCACAAGGCCTACCAGGACACCTGATGCAGCATGGGCTCCTCTCTCAATAGGTCTGCAGCCAGGAGCCTGCTCCTGCACAGGCTTCCCATGGGGTCACAAACTTCTTTCTGGCACCCGCCTGGTCCAGCCTGGGCTCCTCTGTGGGCTGCAGGTGGATCTCTGCTCCATCATGGGCATTCGTGGGCTTCAGGGGCACACCATGGTCTTCATCACAGACTGTTGGGGAATCCCAGCTCCGGTGCCTGGATCACATCCTGCCCCTCCTTGTGCACTGACCGTGGTGTCTGCAGAGCTGTTCCTCTCACATGCTCTCACTCCTCCCTCCTGCTGTAGTTGCCATTGCACCGTTCTCTCCTCTCACCCCTTAAGTACATTATCCCAGAGGTGCTGCCATCATCACTCATTGGCTCAGCCTTGGCCAGCAGGCCAGTGTGTCCTGGAGCTGGCTGGCATTGGCCCTGTTGGATATGGAGAAAACTTCTGGCAGCTTCCCAGAGAAGCCACCCCTGTAGTCCCCCCACTACCATGACCTTGCCACACAAATCCAGTATAATGGTATAATCTAACAGAGAATTTATTTGGAAAACATTACCAATTTTACACTGAAGCACTGACCTAGTCAGCAGCTGCCTTCATTCTCCACACACTTTTAGACATATACTTAAAAGAATATACTAAGGAATGGATTAATTGGCCAGACACCAATGCTTCATGGGAATGCATCTGCTTTGTGAGAGTCAAATTAAAAATGAGAAGGATTCTTTTCAGGACTTTTATTAATATATAAATACTTCTAATTATTTTATTCCTTAAGCCGAACAATGTGTACAGCATTGTTTTGAAATACAGAACAAAGGAAATAGCACAAATTATTTCAAGATAACACATGGGTGTGATACGGATAACAACTAAGTTTAAGTTGCTTTGTGGACATAAACCCTTCTGGTTCTTTCCATGCCTCTTTGACAAACCTTTACATTTTCTGAAGAGATTATACAGCTATGAAGACTTTGGAGGACCCCATATTTTATTGAGACTAAACGCTCAAAGTACACCAGCATATATTCTTAATGATTAATGCACATATGGCAATGCAGCCAAACCACACAAAGCTGTGCAGTTATGAGGGGAACCATCTGGCCCTTCCTTTCCCAGTGCCATCTCCCCTGTGCAAGGGCTGACACAGCTCCTGCAGAGCTACATCTCCTGCTCCATGAGGTAGGTGAGTGAAAGGGGCCGGGAAGATGGAACAACAGGTTGTGCTGCGGCAGCAGTGGTAACTTGGGGCAAGCAAATGGGGCTATTCCTGGCTCAGCAAACCTCTTTCCTAGAACAGCAAGTGGACCACAACTGCCTCTGTGATGCTTCTGTCTTTAAGGATGCTCCAAAGGCAGCGGAGACACTCACTTTCCATAGCAGTGCAACAGCCACGACTGAGCCGAATGCTGCAGGTATAGGAAAGCAGCACAAGTCATGGATGAGAAAGTGGCCCAAACAGCACAGAGCCAGATACTAATACCCTTACTCATAGTCAGTAGCATTCTGCTTCATAAACTGTCCCTTGTGGCACTTCTAATTTGGTTCTCCGAGGAAGGTTTTATTAAGCCAGAGTATCAGAGGATGATCTTAGTGTTGAAGACTTAAATTAGGCAATCACTGAAAACCGAGGACCATTAGGGGGAAAGGGCCGGATCTTGTGTTTGTTTCCTTCCCTGAAATGTGGTTTAAGGCCTTTAGGGACAGTTCATGCATTTTTACTGATTGGTGTACTAAGCCAGCTGTACTGAGTCCCTCCCGCCCGTGTAGCAGAGATGAAAAAGCTGGAGAAGCAGAGCTGGGAACATTTTGCAAATGCCTGTTTATTGAAAAGAACAGATATTAACAGACACAATTAAAAGGTGGATATCTAAAGTCAAACCAATTAAGTTCGTGTGCATCCCTAATGATGGTGACAAAGGCATGACTGTTCAGTGCAAAACCAAATGGTCCTAGATTAAGTGCTGGGCACTCACATTTCAGATCATGCTAGTAATCTGAATTTCTCATTATAGAATTTATGCCAGACTAAGGCTCTTGCCAAGGATGATTTAACTGTTCACAGTGTCAAACTGCCCTTGTAGCTCATAGAAAGAGAGCATTAATTGTAATTTCATTGTATTTCATGACAAATTAAAAACTGGGCAGTGTTTCACATTATAAACTCAAATTATAATGAAATTCTCCTCTATCGGCAGCTGTATTCAAAAGTATTATATCCCAGATAATATAAACTTAATGGGCAGTTTCTTCTTCCATTGAAACAAAAGATATTTCTCCAGTGATAAGGTAGGACTTGCTCAGAGAAAGGATGCCATTATCTTCCCAGTGCTTTCTGGAGTTCTGCTTTCCCAGCGTCCAATTACAATGTAAACATTTGCTTTTCTTATCAGTTCTGTGCTGGAGCAAACAAAGTCTTAAGAAGACTTTCAAAGTGACAGAAGGATATAAGAAGAGCAATGAGGGCTCTCATAGTTGAAAGAGGAGGATAGGAAGATATAACTTTTCTAAATTAATCTATATAAATATATAAATTTTCTATATAAATTTTCTTTAATTTAATTACACAGTTTATAAGAAAAAAAAACCCTAATGCTAACTCATTCAAAGGGATAATCAAGTGCAACATGGGTAGATATGTGCCTTAGACCCACAGGTGTTTATATATTTTATTACTTAAAAAATAAATAAAAATACTTAAAATATTCTTCACCCCAATATTCATGTATGTAAAACCTACATCTTTATAATTGGCCTGAAAAAAATTATAACAAATATTCTGGAAATAGTAATAGAGAAGACAGATATCATCTCACTGAGTGTTAAATAAACAAAGTGAATATTATTTTACGTTTGCAGTTTCGTTCCTACAGGCTGCTAGGCTGTGTGCTGTGATTCTTCTGCAAATCTTTGCAAAATGCTACGGAAATTATTTGATACTTACAGCTTATTTACAGCTTTATTTGCTGATAAAGTTTATTTAGCACCAAGTCCCCATCACTGGATTTGCTTACATAGAGTTTAAATTTTGCTTGAATTGAGTTTAAATAACAAGGTACACCAACAACTGTATTTAAGATTAACATCAAGTTGAATATGAATGTACAATCCTGTAATTAATGAAGCCCATTGCATGCTTCTGTTGAAGGACATGTTAATGGATTATGACTTTTTGCTAAGTAAATGCAGTTTGTGCTGATGATTCTATACAGATACAATCCTACACAAAACAGTGATTTCAACAGAAGAGAATATGGTTAGAAAATCTGAGGGATACAATTTGTGATACTTGGAAAGCAGGAGAGCTTTTTGGTTACTTTTTATGCAGGTAACTCCACTGCAAATGGCAAAAGTATTTCAGAATTGTAAGAAAACTCTAGTTGTTGCTAAATCAAAACTCTCTCATGTCCCCACCATATCTCTTCAAGATTCTTCTTTACAGAAATAATAGCGTTGCAGAGAGAGCAGCGACAATAACTGTGTTATCTCCAGAATGCTCAGAATATGAAAGTAAATCATGACTGAGCCATAGCTGAGTGCACTGAGTGTGTCCTTGACGTGGTCTGTCATGATTCTGTGCCAGTCAAGATGACACAAGTTTTTTCTGCAGGGTTGTCTACCCTTTGCAGAGGAGAAAGAGTTGTGTGAGAACAGTGCAGTGTTTGAACTCCAGTGTTTGAACTCTGCTGTCCAGAGACATATCCTGCTTTCTGTCACAGGCTCCTACACCCATGACAGAGGACCAAGAGAGCAAAAAAAACTACTACAAATCTGTACAAATGGGCACACATTACTAATGGATACACCTCCTGGCCTTTGCCAGCCCCTGCTCCAGGCAGCAGCCTCTGCAATTTGTCAGGTAGCACTGGTCCTGCTCCTGCATGTAGGGAAAGGAGCAACACTGCAAGGAATGCATGGATTTGCCAAGAAGTTATTCCACCATGTACCATTTCTTATCAATTGTTGCTTTCTCCTCTACTCCAAATGTCATTTACTATGCCATGAAAGCCAAAGTTTAAGTGGTCAAATGCAGCCAAGTGCATTCTTGGAAAAAGTGTGACTGAAGAGAAGGACAAAGTGTAACACGTGGTATGTGAAACAGAGAGTGTGAGGTGAAGGACTAGAAGATCCTGGAGTGGGGAAGGAGCCCTTACTGGATGATCAATACTTTCCGATTCAGAATTCAGTTCTGGCTCAAATAACCTCAGAATATGTCAATGTGTAGATATTACTTTCTTCAGTAGATTTTTCTTATTCTCACTGCAAGAACACCTCATTTCGTTTCCACCAGCATGTCTGTAGACATGAAGGTGTTTAGGACAGCACCTTCATTCCTTGCTGGTGCCTGGAATGCATCTGTAGAATTTCTATTATTGCCCTTCTAAATGCACCAAATATGGTGTGACAGACTCAGCAAAGATAATATCTGATGCAGAAGGACCTGCAGTAAGTGAATTCTATTCCACTGTTAGCTTAAGGAATCGTAGTGCAGTACACGGGGGGCTCAGTAAGAGGAAAAAACTCAGGAAAAAACCTGCCTCCAGAAGCTTTGTTCCCATCTTTTGCTGCTCCTCAGAGGCATTTTCTGCAGAAACATACTCATTCCTCTTCTCTTGTTTGCTCAGTCAGACTCAGCCATACTCACATCTGTGAAAGTGTTTCAGTCTGCCTCATCCCTGGATTCACCTCCTCAAGGTGAAGTTTGCTGACTTGTACCTCTGGTACCATTATTTCTTTGGCAATGCATTCCTGAAATCAGAAGTTGTCAGGGATCAAGTGGTGAATTATAATAATGTATCTACCAATATTGATACAAGGCAAATAGAGGGACAGTAGAAATGTTAATTCTCATTTTTGTGGGTTCATCTGAGATTAGAGGCTGACTGTTCTTGAATCACCCATTCACAAATGTCTCCACATGACCCTGCTATCTATTAGTTTTATTATTTCTTGCCTGATTTGTTTTAATAGTGGAAATAAAGAGGCGGCTGATTTATTCTAATGAAATAAAGTGGTGGAAGAGAGGTGGACAATTGGTGCAAGAAAATTCCAGAACCAGTACTCTTCAATCAATCCTACCAAATGTTTGCCCAGTTTGTTTAATTTATAGTCTCCACTTTTCAATAACAGTATGAAATAAGTTTTCTGTTCTTATCCCAGCAAGAAAGACAGGGATGTACAGTAGTAAGGCAAGGGGACATCACCAAGATGACAAGGGGTCTGGAACACATGACGTCTGAGAAGAGGCTGGGAATGGCATTTGTTCAGTCTTATCAGGAAAAGGGTGATTTGATATATTTTTGTTCTCTTTAGCTGTGGAATAGGAGGGTACAGACAAGGTAGACATCAACTTTTTTCAGAGGAGCACACTGACAGCTTGAGAGTCCATGTCAGAAGCCTCAACAAGGAGAATTCTGACCAGATAGCTGTAGTCATCTCTAGTTACAGTAATGCCCTGTGCAATTAATGGATAAATAGATATGACTAGATATTAAAATTATTTAATATTCTGATAGTTAAACATTGTTGAAAGCCAGTTTGGCCACAATGAACTTGTGTAATTTACACTTACACACTTATTTTCATATTTGTTTTCTTGACACCACTGTAGATGTCGTCTATGAATGCAGTGGAGAGTAAGAAAAACAACTGTTTTTTATTAAGAGCAAGAGATTAAATCAATTCATTGGACCTGAAACTGCATGAGTAGGTGAGGCAACATTCCAGTTCATCTTTGTTCCAAAATACGCCTTCTCACACTGAAGCTCCTCAGCAGGATATGAAATCACAAACATCACATCATCAGAACAAATGCTCATTGCAAGATCATGAAGGCAGGACATCATAAATCAACAGCTCCTGAGAGCTGCTGGGTTTGGACTTTTTAAAGACAAATGAAACTTTTTATGGCCTGTCATTTTAAAATGAACCCAAAATAAAGAAAATAAAAAATATGACTGTCCAGAAACTGTAATTTAATAAGTAGAGTTGGCTAAAAAGCAAAATACTCCCCCCACAAATGCTCCTGCAAATGGGCCATGATTCAATAAAATACTGAATCATAAGCTTAGCTTTAAGTCTAATTCCACTCTGGTTTTACCAAGAATTTGAGCACTCTGTTAAACTTAACTAAGAATGTACCCGTTTTGCTGTTCTGGACATATTCATTTGCATCTTTAATTAATCCATTTCAGACTCAGTCACAACTCTCTATGTTTGCTTGCAATGCACATGCACACAAGTGAATGTCTAGCCTTTTGAGCTGACCAAAAAAGGTTTCCAAAGGTATACAGGTGGATATTGGCATCAGCTAGCTTTTTAATATATTAACAACTTGATATTCTTATCCTGCACACTGTGTGAATTAAAAGATGCAATGTCTCCTAGTAGGCTAATGGCAGCAGAGCTCAAATTTTAACTAAAATTGATTAATATAGATAGTGCAACAAAAATACATTCAGACAGAAAAGGTATTGGAAAAACCTGTGATGGGCTGTTGGGTATCCCAGTGGAACACACACAGAAGAACCCAATACAAGCAGAAGGTGTTCTGCTGTGAAATTATTCACTCAGCTCTTGCCATCAGTTGTTTTGGCCAAGACAACCAGTTACTTGGCATCATTGCATGTTGTATGGATTCTCAGAGGAAGGTGCCAAACCCTTCTTATTTTAGCATTATTAGTGTTATAGCTGCTCTTCTTTTGTTGTGCAGGGCTTTGTTGTTGGTTTCAAAACACTTGATGCTGGGTGTGGTATGCAAAAGCCCTCACTCACCCTGGGAAAGAGAGTTCTCCGCGTCCCTGCAGTTTCCAGAAGTGGTTGTTGTTTTTCCTCCCCTGGTTGCACAAGGACCGTTCAGCAGCCTGAGTGCTCATGATTGCTATGCACTACATCAGAAGAGTATCCTGGATAATCCAACTCCTGCCTGGCTCTGCTTCTTGGGTTGTTGTTGTTTGTGTTGCTTAGGGTACCAAGTCGTTTCAGCTGCAGCTTCTTCCTTTCCTGTGCTTTCTCTAAATTCTGCTACTACCCCCTGCTGTAACCTCGTACTTGTAAACTAAATGAATTGCTGCTAGACCAGCCAAATGAGCCTGCTGGCGACATACAGGGCACTATCTCCCTAGAAACACCCTCTGTAAACTGAAACCAGCCAGCCAGCACCAACAAAATCCTTGCACCCATTCTGACACGTAGACTCAAATTTTTAGCAGAAATGCAAGCAAAGACAAAGTTTCCCCGGGATAATGGATTTTGGATTAAATAGACCAGTCTTCAGGGTGTCAGTTTTTCTCAGCTGGTAATGAATCCTCAAATCCCAAAGAGTTTATTTGAAAATGTACAGATGGAAAGGCAAACAGATGAGAACATATGCAAGTTTGCGTAGTTGTTTATTTCTAATTTACACAAACATTTTCATATGGGTAGGTGCTCCTGGAACTTAACATTGAATTTCAAATACCCCATTTAAACTTAAACATTCCACGTCAAAAAATAAATCACAGGCGAGAAATTGGCATTGATTTCAATAGATTCTGTCAATTTATACCAGGTGAAGGTCAGGTTTTAAATTTCTTAGACTCCACTGTTTCTTGTAACCACAACTCTGAGTAGATGGTAGAGTAGCTCAGATCCCCAGGAACTCAGGAATGATGGATGGCGTTTCTATGGGATATACTCTCTCTCCGAGCTATAAAACATAGAAAAGGAGTGTTACACCAGTTTTTTAAGAATCTGGAGGGCTTGTCTTCTCCCTGGTGTTGTGCATATGGAGAAAGCATCAAATCAAATGTCTGTCATTTTTAATGGAAAAATTCTCACTTACTTCAGTATTGGGTAGGTCACCTTTAAGACATCTGTGAAGTTTCACGAGACCACTCAAAAAAATCAAGAAAAATTTGGTTCTCTTTTGTTCCCATTTGAAAAGTGACAATAAAGCTTATTTTTTCAATAAATTCACATTAAGCAAGAGTTAAAAAAATAAACTGTAGTATCTCAAAGCACTCTGCACAAATTATAATCGAACTGACTCTTTGGGGTTTGGGCTGTCTTAGCTCAAAGGATACCTACAGCAGCACTCCAGGAAAAGTCCTAAGAAGGACATTTTTTTCCTGACCATAATCAGAGGGAAAATCTATCAGCTAGAAAGACTAAATTTCAAGTACTCTCATTTTATCCTTGCAAATTGTTTCATTATTTCTTATTTTAGCTTTTTCAAGAGTGCTCTTCATAGCTGAGAAGAAAGAACCACTAGAAAATCGTTAGCTTCACGTGGTTGAAGATAACATGCCTCACTCTAGTTTTACAAGATATTCATGACTGAAAACAGATCATGATTTCTGAATGCTCCTCTGTTCTCTGCAAGCTCCAAAACCCTACAGTTTAGTTTGCACATTCCTTCTTCTGGGACCACTTTCTCTCCATCAGAATATTATATTTTCCTGTAAAGCTCTGCTTTAGGATTTCTCAGGTTGATGTTTCAGATAAAAATTAGGTGATCCTGCTTGAATGTGACAAAAATGGCTACAAAAGCAGCACATGGCTTCCTCTTTTTTATGCAATTCTTTTTTATACATAAGCCTGTATAAAATGTGGTCACAACTTCTATATGAATCTATGAGAGGAATATGAATACAGGGGAGCTCCCAGATTTAGGAGAAAAATATTCTTTTAAAACGAAATGTGAGTAGAACACACCGAAAGTAAAATATGTTCTTTCCTTCCATGAATTTCAACATTTTTTGGCTCTTAGATAAATGAATGCTTATACAAAAATTATAAACAAAGACAAAATAGTGTAATAATTTTATTTCTGAGACAAGTTTTCTGATGATGTCCAGGATTTGTGTTCTGAGGAGACAAGAGTAGTGTATTTTGGTTTTGCCTGATGTGACATCCTTGAGACCAGATGCCAAATAGCACAAATGAAACTACAACTACTGTTCCTCAAACCCAATATAATCTTACAGAGCAGAAGGGGCAGGGAAATCTGTTAGATGAAAATCATACAGGGCAGCTAGGAGACGAAGAAAAAGAGAGACACTTAAAGATTGACTTTTTTTGTTCTTACGAAGTCATTTGGCCATTTGACAACATGCACTGAGGCACAATATATGGTTGTATCATGCCTTTTAGCTGTATTTGTTATAGATACAGTATAAATCGTGTCATCCTGTGCCATTGTAATTGGACTAGATGAGCTGGAAGAAGAATACTGGAGACTTTGGGCTGCTGAGGTAACAGCCCTTGCAAAAAATTCAACACAACTTCCTCCCATTGTGGCTAAGTGTAGTCCATTCTCAGGCAATACTATTTTGGCAAAATTAATTTGTTCCTGTGTCACTCATTATTCAAGGAGATTCATATGACATTGGGTTTACAAAAATTATTTTCTTAAAAAGTAAAATAAAAGGTTCTGAGCTGTAGAAGACATAGGATCATAGGACAACTCAGATTGTAGGGACATAGTTTAGTTCCATCACCTGTAGGCAGCAGGGTTATTGATTAAGTACAGCTGGGTTATTCATGGCTTTACTCAATAGGATCTTCAAAACCCACGGAGATGGAGGCTGCACAGTCTTTCTGTGCAGCTTGTTTCACTGCTTAACTGTCCTTATAGTGAAAAAATGTTCTTGATAACCAGGCTGAACACTCCTGTTTCAACACACGCGTGTTGACTCACCTTCCCATGATGGGAAGGTGCCAGAAGCCCCACACTCTCTTCTTGGCACCCTCCCCACAGGGAATGGGGACTGCTTTCAAGTCCCTCAAAACTGACTGTCCTTCAAGCTAAGCAGCCCCAGCTCCCTAGGGATGAACTGAAGTGGAAGGTTAATCTGTAGATAAGCAAGAGGTGCCCTTGGTGCCTCACATATCTCATTAGACATGGCTCCAGATTTAGACAGGCAGCATATCTACAACTGCGAAAAAACAGGTTGGGTGACTGGGAAAACCCTGCTTTGGTAACTACATTTGAGAACTCTGTGTATTCTTAGTACTTCAAGAGAGAAAGTAGGGATCATTCCTTCCACTTTACAAACTGGGTTGCTGATCTCTAGTAAGCCAATAAAAAAATCTAGATCTCCTGGAGAACTCCTGTTGTCTTGTCTACCTGAGTAAATGGAAAGATAAGCTGTGCTCTGGATTTTGTTCCCGTTTAGGAACTATTTTATTTTTAAAGATCCATAACTGTGAAGTTTTTGAGAGGCTGTTAGAAAGGCTAACACACTTTTCATGGAAAATCTTAAAAATACTTATAACTCAAGAAAAAGTAAAAGATATGACATAAAATTCTCAGGGAATACATTCAGTACACAGAGAAATGATGTAATGTTGAGGGGAATATGCTATATACTGCATTTTTGTGCTCCTTGAGAAGATTTAGTTCCTGCCATGGCTGGAAATCTCAGTTCAACCTTAACTGTGAAGTCTCTCTTCACTGCCATAATAAAGATCAACCTTGAACTGCTCCCAGTCCTTGAAGACTTGAGAATCGGTGCAGTTACTTTGTCTTTTAATTTATAGAGTGATCATACTGAAATGTTTAAACAAAGAATAACATTGCCACAAAAACAAACTCAGTTCCTGCTGTTACTATATTGATTTCTATAGACTTTTTTCTCCTTACTATTTCTAAACAACAGAAGATTTAAAGACTGTAGATTTTTTCCCCCTGTGAATTGACATTATCCCACTTAATTCCATCAAACTACCTTCAAAATTCACTTTAGTTCTAGAGAAACTTATCTCTATGTATAGGGCTTCATATATTGCTTTCCTCATCCAGTTTGGATTTCACTGTTCTCAGATCCACATTGCTCTTACTGTGCAATACAAAACACAGAAACATACAGAAGCATTTACTTTTGCCCATCATCTTTCTCTTCAACTGTCATCATGAGAACACACTTGTTTAACAGAAGGCGAATTGGTTAAATGTAAATGTAGAAAAGCATCTTAAGGATGAAGCTCCAGTGGAAATCAAGTGGAAAGTGAATGTGATGGGCACCAGGAGCTGAGAGATGGCAGGGGTATATGGCAAAGCAAGTATGAAATTAAAAGTTTCAGAGTCACAGGAAACAGTTAATTAAAGATATGCACTGGGTCATTGTGGTACAAATTGCTACAGCTGCAGTGCAGTACTGTACATAGAATAGTCTTTATTACTGTGATTTGTCCATTTGTATGAATCCATACCTCAGTTTTTAATTTCAAAAAGAGGTGTGACCACAAGGAAATGCAACTTCAGCAGGTGACTCCGGCCTGTAATGATAAAACCCTTAGAATTTGCCTCTCCCCACCCTTACACTCTGCTGACAGCCCTCACTTCCTTCCTTTCCTAGTGCAAGCCCCGACTGGCAGTTCTGACCCCAGGTCTGCAGGGGCGAGTGGGCTCTGCAGCTTGTCTTGCAGAGACACCCTTTGGTGACTCTGAAAGGACTGAAGAGTCACAGAACATCAGCAGCTACTTCACTGCTAGCCATGAGAGGAGCACCAGTGCTGAGGACCAAATTCCCTTTGCCTTGCCTCAGGAAAACCCTGCAAGAACTGGGTTTGAGGAAGGAGTCTTCAAAATGGTTCCCTGTTACCCAGTCTGTCTGTGGCAAGCATCCTTTCACTGGGAAAAGGAGTCAGGTACAAATACTTATCTTCCACACAGATTTACCACAGACGGAGGTGTAGACATAGACATACATAGAGACTGATCGATAGATGGATGTATAGATCGATATAAAGATAAGTAGATAAATAAATGTGGATTAGATATAGATATACATAGATACAGAAAGGGAAGGAGAAAAGGTGAAGATTTGCATGAGCTACAGCTTTTTCAGCCTCCAGACAGAACCATCTGTGAATGAGACAGCACTTGGGAGGGATAAGAACATTAATCAGCCCCAAGATGTTATTAGAGTGTTATTGTGGCTGCAAGTTAATACAAGATCTAAAGAGATTTCTTCAATCAGCTAGATCTAGAGAAAGGATATTTTTGTTCAGAGAGTTTCTAGATAACTGAGATTCAGCTTTATACCTTGCTGAGCTAACTGTATTCCTACTCTCCTCGTTACAGGATACATCTGGTTTGCTCATTACTGTGCAAAGAGGAACTGTGTTATTGTACCAGACAGTAACCCGAGGCTATCTGCAATCATCATTTCCATTTTTCTCTTGCTTTAATGAATACTTCTCCATTACTGCTTCTACTACAACAAGAGCATTAACTTTCCTCACCACTGAAATATATCAGTTGTGATTGCATTAGGAAAGTGGCTTAGAATTTTTCAGAAAGGCTGGGTGAAAGTATTTCAGTAGAAATTATTTCTGATGGAAAATATGAGTTGTTGTTTAAGGGTTTTAAAAATTTTTTAAGGAAATGTGCAATATTAGCAAAGTCTGTAAATGAGAAATCTGAGAATTTATCATTTTGAACATCGTAGAACCACAGAGTGGCCTGGCTTGGAAGGCACCTTAAAGATCCTCTTGTTCCAAACCCCTGCCATGGGCAGGGACACCATCCACTAGACCAGGTTGCTCAGAGCCCCATCCAACCTGTCCTTAAACATTTCCAAGGAACATTGTACGGAAAGCTTTCATTTAGATAAGAAACAATACTTCAATATTGTCTTGACTTTTAAATGTTATTAGAATTTAAGTTTTAATACTAAAGCTATACAGTGTCTTTAGTGAATTATATGCTATTACTTACAATACCTGAGTTATTAAAATATAATATACTATAGTGTTTCAACATGGTTAAATTAAAATGTATTAACAAGAGAATTAATGCCACGTGAAGCTGATGCTATCAAAATGAAACACTTCAGTGATTTTGAAGCAAACTTTTGTTCATGAGGAAACACAAATATTTTAGTTTTTACTTCTGATTCAAATGAAAACCAGTTTTGAAATATTGCATTTTCCACTGGAGACAGGAATTCTGTTTCTCTGACCAGTTCTTGTCATGAGATAAATTTGTCCTTTGAGAATCGTTGTAACAGATGTTCACACCTGTATACACATCTATGGATACAGGAAAGAGATACTGTGATTCACAGTATTACTAACAGGTATAGAAATTCTGAATACCACAGCTGTAATTCTGTTTTCCTGATGATTTACCACAGAGCTCTCTATAAACTTAATAATTTTTCTGTTTCTTTTCTCCCAAGTAGAGCTTGGACAATACATCATATTTTAACCCAGTGTCTGTTTTGAAGTTTAAAAAGCTTCCTTTCACAGTGCCCTTTCAAGGAATAAAATGCTAAAGCCTGGAAAAGATTGTTATAATAATTTAATTAGATCTCCTGCAAAGCACTGAGCTAAGTTGAACTAAAATACATGAGGTTTTAAAAATCAGTGTTAAAGACAGAGGAACTCACAGCCTTAACTAAGTTGTTGTGATAAGTATTATATTTATTGTAAATGAGAGCTTATGTCTAGAGGAAACCACCCCTATAGTGGCACTTGCAGCATCCCTATCTTCCTCCAATGCAACACATTTAGAGGAATGCTACGGAAAGCAATAGAAAAACATATAATTTTTTCTTCTAGTCCAATATCCTGTCTTGTCTAATACCTGATATGTTACATTAATATGCAAGAGAAGAGTGATTATTAAAAGTCATGTAATAGCATAACTTTTTCCCTAATGCCCTTCACTTAGAATCTGGCTTACACAATGAGGCAGATGAGTTTATATCCCTTGCAAATATTTTAATGTAACAGTATCCAAAGTGACAGTGAATATTTTTATTATCCATATAAATGACCCATCACTTCTTAAATCCTGTTAAGCTTTTGGCCTCAATAATATCCTGTGGTCATGTGCTACAGAAGTTAAGTATAAGCAATGTGAAAAAATGTTTTCTCTTATTTGTTTCAATTATGCTATCTTTCAACTTCATCAAATATCTCTGGGGTTTTTAAAGTACAAAAAGGGAGATGGTTTCATTCACCCCTTTATTTCAGTCGTGCTTTCAGTTCCTCTTCTCTGCTCTCTATTCCATAAAGCAGTTTGAAAAAAAAAATCTGAAAGCTTCTGAACCCTACATTTTTCTAGAATGAAGCTCAAGCAGCAGATTTCCAAACTTTGGAGAGGTCTCATACATTTCCACCCCCCTCCACTTCTGGTTTCCATTTAGAAGAATTGTTGAAATACCAAGAGGATGGCTGTTTTCACTGCCATGACAGGAAGCAGGAGTGTTGGAAGCATCATGAGAAAGTCTGTTCTTACAAGATTTCCATCCCAACAGAGCAGTCTCAAGAAGTAACTTTGCGTAGTTTAAATGTGGTTCAGATAAACATCTAAACTTTTGAATACTTATATAAGCTGAATCTGAACTCTGAAACTTCTCTGGTTGTCTGTCACAGACACTGACACGGTGTAAAATTTCAGCAAAATGAACCAATGCACCAACTGGCATGGAAGCATTGCTCCTCCTGCCCTCTAATCCTGCATTTATGCTTCCTTTATAAAATCCTTTATCAGAAATAAGTCCAAAGACACTACAGGTGTTATTCTTAGATGCAGGATCTCAATATTGCACAATCAGTGCTGAGTAATCTCATGTGGGAAACCAGATTTTCTCAGGAAACTGTCCATTTCCATATCTCTGCCTGCTCTCCCCTTCCTGAGCCCACCAAATTGCTGTTCACAGGGGCATATGCAGGAACCTGTTGCCTGAATCTCTTTTGTCCTGGCAAACACAGAAAGGGCAGGAGAGGAAAGAAATGAGGAATGAGTGCCCTTGCTGACCACAACAGCCAGCAAGAGAAGTGCAATAATTTGGTCTTTCTCAGCAGGAAGGTGCTAAAAGTTTTTATTCTTTAGCCAGGTCTTGCAGCTGTACAGCCACACAGACCCTTATCTGGGACCCAGCAGGTGGTGATGTGTTAGTTATACATAACTTCCAGAGCACTATGCACACCCCCACTTCTCCTTTCCCTAGTGCCAGACACGGGCTGTCCAGCTAGCTGTGTATTTGCCACTGCTGGCACCCCCTGGACGAGAGAGGATGGTGGAGGCTGCTCACGGGCACGGGAGGGTCGGTGAAGTCCCAGTTGGGTTCACCAGACCCTCCGGTGGTACGGGCGCGCTGGAAGGCAGGAAGGAGGCGGCGGGGCTTCTTTGTGCAACCTTGGCTCCCCAATAAATCCTGTACCACGAGAAGCCCCTCTGCTCTGGGCTGTTACAAAGGTATTTTATACCTTACAGTGTGGGAAGGGAGAATACAAAACAGCCAATGATGCAGGGATGCAGGCTTTGAATTCCAGCAGGTAAGGATACAAACCAATCAGGAATACTGTGGGAGGAGCGAAGATTCTCTCGAGGGAGAAACCAAACACAGGGGAAAAAGCGGGGAGATGGCAGTGGCCAATTATGAGGGTATGCTGGCCGTGGAAGTGGCTATAATGCATTGCAACATCTCCCCACCATTTACTTATTAAAAAGAACTGAAGGTAGTTTTAAGGGAGTTAACAATGAGGCATAAAATAATTGAACATACATCAGGAAATGGAAACAACTAAAAAGATTCACAAAGCAATTTTCAACAAAGAAGCAAGTCACCCCATGACTTTCTGATGTCTCTCATCCCCTGGATGCTGGCATGGACACTCTCGCTGTAGGTGGTGGGCTGCGACACAGTCCACACTTCCACTGCGAGTTGTACCAGGAGCATCCAGAAGACAGCAGTGCGCCAAGCGCTGGGCCCCATGGAAAGGTGTAGCTCTGGTGGGTNTTTAGCGATCAGTGGGTCTGCCTGAGGGGTGACGAGTTGCTGTCGGCAGTGGGAATCT
>VZRO01006263.1:3006-18301 GCA_013397915.1 Daphoenositta chrysoptera
TTATACCCCCCTCCTCCTACTTCGCTCCGGGTCCGTGCCCAGCACCAGGAGAGCGAAGGAACCTTTGCCCCGGTTCCACGGGCACAGCCCCGGGCGTGCCCCGACAGCCCCGAGCGCTGCCCCACGAGCGGCCCTGCCGGGCACAAGGGACCCCCGGGCATCCCGGGGCGCCGAGGCACAGGGCCGGGCCGGGCGGGACTGGGCTGCATCCATACCGGGAGCCGTGCAGGAGCTCTGCCGAGGCTCTCCCAGCCCCTCCCGGATCGCTGCCACCAGCCCACCCCGCTACCCTGAGCTCCTTTCACGCCACACGGGCACGGGACGCACCGGAGAGGCTTCAGCCACGATCGTGCCGCTGGCAGCGAGGGTCCCACGGGCGGCGGGGACACCGGAGAGGCACCGGCGGAGCCGGGAGGAGCGGGATGAGCCCCCAGGATGAGTCACATCCGACGGGCTGCAGCCCTGCCCGGCAGAGCGTGTGCGGACCGGCCCCGCCTGCAGCTCCCCAGGGCGCTGCTCTGCCCCCGCAGCCTGGAGGGGGTTAAACCCCCCAAGTTACACCTGCCCAGGGCAGGGCTGGAGTGCCCATCCGGGAGAGATTTAACAGCCGCGAGGATGTGGCACCTGGGGACATGGGTGGCCTTGGCAGCGCTGGGGGAGTGGCTGGACTCGATCTCAGTTTTCTTTTCCACCCTAAACAATTCTGGGATTCTAAGCCCAAACCGGCCCTTCTCCTCTGGCCCTGGCAGTTCCCCTCTGCCCCTGGAGCCGGGCTCTTGCACGATTTCCAATAAAGAATAAAGAGGACAGCCCGGGTGTTGCACCCACCCCTTATCTCAGCCGAGCCTCTGGAGCAGGGCTGGGCAGCAGCTGGTGGGTGGCAGAAACTGCTTCTGTCATAAAAAGGACTGGAAGGTGTTTGCAAGGTGCTTTAGGAGAAACTCTGTTCCCTGGCAGGTAACAGCAGCCACCCCCGGCATCACAAAGCCATGAGGAAGGAGTGAAGACAATAACGAGGACATTCAACAAAAGAACAACTGTCTCATCTTCCCCGGTGCTTGCGAGAAAGACAGCCCTGCACCCGTGAAGGTTATCAACACCTCAGAGCCCCTTCCAGGGCCTAAAGGGGCTCCCGGAGAGCTGGAGAGGGACTGGGGACAAGGGATGGAGGGACAGGACACAGGGAATGGCTTCCCACAGCCAGAGGGCAGGGCTGGATGGGATATTGGGAAGGAATTGTTCCCTGGGAGGGTGGGCAGGTCCTGGCACAGGGTCCCCAGAGAAGCTGTGGTTGCCCCATCCCTGGAAGTGTCCAAGGCCAGGTTGGACAGGGCTTGGAGCACCCTGGGACAGTGGAAGAGGGATTAGGTGACCTTTAAAAGCCACTGCCCACCCACACCAGTTGTGATTCCATGATTTCAGAGAGCCAACACCCGGTGTCAGCTCACAGCCCCCACCACGGACACCACAGGAACAGTGTCCAAAGCATTTCAGCTGAAGGGAAGGAAAGAAAACAGCCAGAAGTGGGTTTTGTCCTGATTTATTGCGCTTCCATCAGCGACATTCACTCATTTGTCAGATGCAATTTGCTCATTCCCACAGCATTTGGACATCATGGAACAAACTGCCCCCTTGGAGCCCAGCTCAGCCCCTGGGACTGAACCTGCTGCCCCAAAGAGCTGCTCCTCCCCACAGCATTACCTCCCCTCTCAGCCCACCAGCCTCCACTGCTTCACGTTCTCCTGATCTCCGAACTTAATTCTCCATACAGAGCTTTGGAATAATTTTTGTTCCCCACTGGGAGAAATCCTGAAGAGTTACCAGAGGGATCAGGCAGGGTACAAGGAGCCTGCAGAGACTCAGAGCCATGTTAACTGTTCCTCTCCTGGAAGCGGAATAGAGCGTGCTCATTAGGTAAAAAATTACTGGCTGAGTAGCTATTTGGGATTGATAAAGGCCACAGATCCCCTCTCCAAGAAGGATTGGGTGCAGGATTTATTAGTGCATTGAAATGGCATCGCCAGGCACAGGACGGAGGCACAGCGCTCCCGGTGCCGTTACTGGGGGTAAAGCTCCACGACCATCGCGTGCCCCTGGGGACAGAGAGAGAGAGAACATCACAGGAACGGCTCATTAACAGGCACGAGGCTCATTATTACAGCCACGGAGCAGGGCTCCCAGGCACAGCATCAACAACATGAGCCACAGCAGCTGGACAGGAGCCCAGGGGTGCCCAGGGGGACAAGAGGGCAGTGGCCCCTGGGCTGTGCCAGCTCTGGGGTGGCAGCAGGGCCAGGGCAGTGCCCGTCCCCTGTGCTGGCACTGCTGGGGCACCTCCAGGGCTGGGGGCAGCTCTGGGCCCCTCCTNGAGTGGTGGGGGGGGGACAGCCAGAGGTGCCTGAGGGAGCTCTGAACACCCAGCACCCCGAGCTGGTGTAACCAGACAGGATTCCAGAGTCCCAGCAGGATCAGACCTGCCATCCCTGCCCTCTCCCACGGGACCACGCTGGAGCACAGCACCATTACCTGCCCTCCTGCAGCACAGGCAGCGACCAGGCCGTACTGTCCCCCCTCCTTCTTCAGCCTGTGGGCAGCAGTGATGACCAGGCGGCAGCCGGTGGCCCCAAAGGGATGTCCCAGGGACAGGGAGCCCCCCCAGGTGTTGAACTTGTCCAGGGGAGGGGCTCCGACCTGCAGGGACACGGAGGGACACGCTGAGGGACACACCCCATCATCACCTGGCCATCATTAGGTCATCCCACCTAATCCCAACACCAAGCCTACAGCAGTTCAGGACAGCACATCCCGGCGGTTGATGAGGGGATAAAAGCAGCCCAAAGGTGTTCCTGCTTCACCTGCAGCCCCTCAGGGGAGCCCTGCACTGTGCAAGGACAGAGCCCCTCACACTGTTCTTAACTCCCTCCTCCCCAAGGATTGCGGCTCTGGATCTCCACCTCCTACCGGCAACGGGAATAGCATCCCAAAGAAATTTCATTTCCCAAAGAAACTGCGTAAATTGGGATTTGCTGACCCAAGCTCAAGGAGCATCGCTGCTCCTCACAGGACAGAGCCAGAGCCTGGCTGTGCAGCACCAGCACAGGCAGCTGCCAGGAGGGATCCCCATAACCCCAAAGTTAAACTGAACTGGAGAGAAAAGTGGGTCCAGAGGAGGCCACGGAGCTGCTCCAGGGCTGGAGCCCCTCTGCTCTGGAGCCAGGCTGGGAGAGCTGGGGGTGCTCACCTGGAGAAGGCTCCAGGGAGACCTCAGAGCCCCTCCCCGAGCCTAAAGGGGCTCTGTCTTGGGGGGCCTTTATGATGATGTATCCCATATAGCCCAGAAATGAATCCTGTGCCTTTCTGTGCCTTTAAACTGAGCCCGAGCGGGGAGAGGAAAAAAAAACCGAGTGAACTTTTCCAGTTTGTGTTCAAGGACATGGAGACAGCTGCTGCTGCTACAGAGTGGGAGGAAGCATCCTTCCTTGCTTTCCAGCCAGCTTTTGGCTCTGTGTCTCCAGAGGGAGACGGAGAGTTAAACCTTTTTTTTTCCTGTGACTTCAGCTTTTCCTTTCTTTTCTTCTGGACTGTTTCAGGCTCCAGGAGAGCTGGAGAGGGACTTGGGCCAAGGGCTTGGAGGGACAGGACAAGGAGGAAAATGTCCTGACTGTGCCTTACCTTTGACTTCCTGCCCATGTAGTTCTGTGCAAACCAATCCGAATCCATGGCTTTCAGGTTAGCCAGGATCTGCCCCTGCAAGGGAGGGAGGGTGACATTGGTAATAACCCAAAGCAGGTGGCTACAGGGAGGCATCCCAGATTTAGAGCACTCACAGCAAAAGCCTCGTGGAACTCGAACACATCGATGTCACTCAGGCTGAGCCCAGCCTTCTCCAGCACTTTGGGAGTGGCGTAGGTGGGGCTGAAGGAGGGAAGACACACCAGACTTGCATCAGTGTTTCCTGTCAGCATCATCCCCCTTTTTCCAGTCACATCCTTCTCCCTGGGCTCGTGGCCCAGCTCTGCCCATCCCTCTCCACGGGAAGCACAGCCCCCAGAACTATTGCTGAGGTGCCCCAGCAATCCCGGGCTGTTCCTGCCCCCGCTGCTCTCCCACCTCCCCTCCTGCTCACACCTCGTGAAGGCCTGAAGAGATGCAACATCTCCTGAGACACTTCCCAAAAACACACCGTGGCAAGAGAGGGCTGTTGTGGGAGCAGGGGCTGTGGGGGGACACTCTCCATCTCCACCTACCCCAGGAGCAGCTGGTCCTTCGGATCCTGGGACACGTACACGAAATCCCTGCGCAGGAAAAGGGCTGTCAGTGCCAGGGAGAGGAGCAGGAAGCGGGAGCAGAGGAGCGGGAGCAGAGGAGTTGGAAGCAACCTCTTACCTTAGGTAGGCCTTTGGTTTGTATCCCATGGCCAGGGCCTTCTCCTCAGACATGATCAGGATCGCTGACGCTCCGTCGGTCTGGAACGGGCAGGGAGCAGCCGGGTGAGGGGTGAAGGACCTGCACCCCCTGCACACCACGAGCCCCACAGCCCTCAGAAAGAGAGGACCTGAGCATCAGCAGAGCCTCCAGGACAGCCCACTCTGATGGGGGCCAAAGGCTGCTGGATTGAGTGGAAGGAGGGACGGCTGATCACTAACGATGCCAGCGCACACTGCTGAAGCGCTTCCTTCCTGCCCACAGGCACAATTCCCCCGGTTTCACCCAGGACAGAGGTGCCTAAAAGCCCTGCTAGGCCTGGGACAAGTTGCTCATCCCAAACACTCAGCTGTCCTCCCAGTTCTATCCCAAAACTGCGAATAATTCCAGGATGACACAAGCCACAGGTTCACCACGTGACAAAAATGAGCATTGTGGGTTTGGCACATCGAATCATGGAATGGTTTGGGTTGGAAGCAACCTTAAATCTCATCTAGTTCCACCCCCCTGCCATGGGCAGGGACACCTCCCACTACCCCAGCTTGCTTCAAGCCCAAAGTTTTTAGCTTTTACGTATTCTTCATGTATTCGTAGCTTTGTAGACTGTTAAATGCCCAGGTATAACTTCCAGTACTTTTCCAGCTTTCTTTCCCACAGTGAACAAACATTTACTGATGCATTCCTAAAATACTGTTTAGTCTTATCTGTTACTTCTCCAAGGACTTTTTATTTGCACCATGTAATCATAGACATGATAAAGGTAGGGTAGGAGATGGGGAGGAGAACTTGTGGGGCAGAACCCAGGGGGGATTTACGTAATCAACTCCTCTAATTGGACAATATTGGTTGGGTATTCTAATTGCCTGATCTTGTATTAAGTGGTACAAACCTAACTCGTGGTGTGGGTTTTTGCCACATTCTGTACCTGAAGGCTTTCAAGTCAAGGTTTGCTTTTGTATTGTCACTGAAACGTTGTCTGGAAAATTTTGTGTTCTATTTCCAGGCATCACAAGCCCCAATGTCCAGCCTGGCCTTGGGCACTGCCAGGGATCCAGGGGCAGCCACAGCTGCTCTGGGTACCCTGTGCCAGGGCCTGCCCACCCTCCCAGGGAACAATTCCTTCCCAATATCCCATCCAGCCCTGCCCTCTGGCACTGAGAAGCCATTCCCTGTGTCCTGTCCCTCCAGAGCTGTGGCTGCCCCTGGATCCCTGGCAGTGTCCAAGGCCAGGCAGGATGAAGCTTGGAGCACCCTGGGATAGTGGAAGGTGTCCCTGTCCATGACAGGGGTGGGACTGGATGAGATTGAAGGTTCCTTCCCACCCAAACCATTCCATGATTCTGTGAAGTTCAGACTAAACCTCCTGACTTCAGTTGTACAACGTGACCAATCCCATCCCGGGAGAGAATTCCTACATGGGCCTTGGAAGGATTGACCCTCATGAAGCAGCTATAGAGAAGCAAACAGGTAAGACATCCCAAAACTTCAGGGGTTTTGTTATAGATTTTAAAATGAAACAATCCAATATCCAAATTCACCAGATCACAACTGAGTTCCAAGGTACACCTGGAAAATCCTGAAACAGTCAACATTAAAAAGCTCACTCCCAGACTGAACCAGCTAAGGGAGGCAGAGGGTCAAGTGGACAGTTCTCCCCTCTGGCTGACAGTGCTGGGAACAGGAGTTACCAGGAAGGAGGAGTTGGCTGCTGTGACTGTTCCATAGGGCTTGACAAATGCTGGCTTCAGTTTTCCCATCTGCTCCATGGAGGATGGCCGGATCCCGTTATCTTTGGTAACTGTGTCTTTGCCTGGTGAAGGAAACAAGCACAATCAAACTACAAAAATCAGCAACACACGAGAATTTCATCATCAGGAGTCCAGGGGGGAAAAAAAAAAATCAGAAAATTGTGGGGTTCAGGACAAACGTGAGGAGGGAAAAAAGGAAAATCTGTTTGTGGCATCAGGATATTTAACATGGCTAAAAATAGCACTTAAAAATTGAAGCTACCTCACTTTTCCTCAGAAGACAGCAAAAACAAAGTTCTGCCATCTGTTTAGTGTAAGGAAAAATTAACACATGGGAAATCCAGCTGAGAAAAGAATTTAAATTTAGGTTAAAAAGACTAAATGGAGAACTGGGCTTAAATCAGTTTACATTTATGTGCTGAGTTTGAGGAATAAAGAGCACTGGGAAAACCCAAATATATCCATCTGCAACTATGCCAACTGCTAAATAAGCCTGTTCAGAAAAAGTACCAATTGTGATAAAAAAGACCACATGGAACTGTGGATCTACAAGGAAAATTTCTTCAGGATACCAATTAGAGTTACCAAATGAACAGGTATTACAGCCAAGCATGTCCACTGGCTCCGGAGGGTGAGGGGGACAGCAGGACAGGCCATGGGAAGGGCAGCCTAAAGGTTCTCCCCAAACTGTTTCACCTCCCAGTGAGGAATGTGAGGCCTGGTGAACTGGAACCTGCCACATTCCAGCTCCTCCCATCCAGCACCTGAGTTATCAGACTGGGATTTTATTGGGCTTGTGTTTGTTGTTGATATTCTCGGGTATAAAGGTGTTTTCTCTTGCCTGGCTGGAGGGGCAGGGGGATTCCAGGTCCAACTGTCCTAATTTTCCTTGCTCTGTCACCTCATTAGCACAGATGTGGGGTGGCAAGAAAAAATTTAGGTATGTAAAGGTATGCTAGAGGGCAGGGTTAGATGGGATATGGGGAAGGAATTCTTCCCTGGGAGGATGGGGAGGGGCTGGCATGGAATTCCCAGAGAAGCTGTGGCTGCCCCTGGATCCCTGGCAGTGTCTGAGGCCAGGTTGAACTGGGCTTGAAGCACCCTGGGATCGTGGAAGGTGTCAGGGCTGGAACTGGGTGCTCTCTAAGGTCCCTTCCCACCCAAACCATTCCATGACTCTGTGTTTACACACTCAGATATCCTGGTTACAAACACATCCCTACGCCAGCGTTTTTCCAGGGACAAACAGACGGTACAACGCCAGAACTCCCCGGAGCTGCCCCCAGCAGCGAGTGCTGGCCGTGGCACACGGGCACTGTCACCTGGCACTTTGAAGGGCACCACGTCCTGCAGCAGCCCCTCATCCTGGGCTTTCTTGGCCAGCGTGTGGGAGCGCAGGGCGTACTCGTCCTGCTCCAGGCGGGAGATGCCGAAGGCGGCGGCCAGGCGGTCGGCAGAGTGTCCCATGGTCTCGCTGGTGGAGAACTCTGCCACAGCTGGGAGCTGCCACCAGGGAGGGAAAGTCAGCACAGGTGAAACGAACCCTCCTGGGAGCACACAGAGCTGGGCCCCGCGGTCAGAGGGAGGCGCTTCCCTTCGTTAATTCAGACACAGGCAATTAACGCACGGCAACCAGACCAGAACAGACTCAGTCAAATGTGTCAGAGGAACCCTCCCTTTACAAGATTTTGGGGAAAATGAGGTCCAGGTTGCTGCTGAGCAGCTGCCTGTGCATTTAACAGGGAATCCATGACAAAAGGTGACCAGGCCTTTTGGGTTCAGCTCAACACATCCTGGGACCTCAAAACTCCTTGTCAGAACCTCCTCATCCAAAAGCAGAGCCCAGAGGTGATTCTGGCTTAGTTTTTGTTCTCCCAGCAACACACAGGAAATCCCTGGGTGCATTCACGTCTGAAATTTTCACATCTTATGTGGATTTGGGGTGTCAGCTCTGCCGTACTTAACCTGGGCCTTGCTGCACTCACACTGCAGGCAATGACATGGATGCAGTTTCCTTGTGAAGAGCTCAGGGTGGGAAGGAGGGAAGTGCTGCCCCTTTCCATCCTCACCACGTTGCAATTCATCCCCCTACAGCCCCCAGGACAGAGCAGGGGCTCACTCTGCTCCTGACATAGCCCTATGGGTGCTCTTCAGGGGAGCTGAACACATCCAGTCCCTGGTAGGATTTGGCCAGGAAC
Source organism: Daphoenositta chrysoptera (assembly GCA_013397915.1). Lineage (NCBI taxonomy): Eukaryota > Metazoa > Chordata > Aves > Passeriformes > Daphoenositta > Daphoenositta chrysoptera. Next base: position 11,378 of record VZRO01006263.1, read on the forward strand.
AGGAATCATAAGGCATATTTAAGATGCATTAATCAAACAACAATTATATATATATACACACACACACACACATATATATATACTGAGGATATTCCTGTCTAATGCTAAAGGGATTTCTTCTATTGTCTAGTAAAATTCCTCTGACCCTAGAATTCTTCTGACACATCAGAATAACCTTTATATTTATGGGAAAAAACCTTCTATTTCTGTCATCTGCAGCACAGATTGTCTGGGGGTTGCAGAAGGTTCTGCACTAAGTTGGGTTTACTGAAGATGAACATGAGGGAAGAAAAAGCAGAGTCCCAAATGCTGTGAGATGCATTAATCAATGTTTTAACCCAAAGCAGAGGACAGAGATCGATCATGGCGCACCCCAGGAGCCACCTCACCCATCTTAAATCCTCTCCATCGAGGCCAAAAAAATTACCTGTTCACACCTTCTAAACCAGTTTCCTAAACATCTAAATGCCTGACAAACAAAATTACCTCGGGAGCAAAGTAGTCAGGGCGAATTTTGGAAATGAGGGAGAGCTTCTGGCCCAGGGTCTTGGCTCGGTTCAGAGTCAGCATCGTCTTCCTCATCTTCCTGCTGTGGCGGATGGGGACGTCGGACATGAGCTCCACGCCCCCGGCCACCACCACGTCGCACTGCCCGGCCGCGATCATCCCCACGCCTGCAACGAGAGCAGTGCCAGGAGCGCTGCCAGAGCAGGGACACCCCCCTGACAGAGCAGGGACACCCCCCTGACAGAGCCCGGGGTACCCCTGCACTCCTGCAGAGCATTCCCAGGAATGCTGCCAGAGCAGGGACACCCCCCTGACAGAGCCCGGGGTCCCCCTGCACTCCTGCAGAGCAGTGCCAGGAGCGCTGCCAGCGCAGGGCCACCCCCCTGACAGAGCCCGGGGTCCCCCCTCCTGTCAGGGAGTTGTGCAGAGCCACAAGGGCCCCCCTGAGCCTCCTTTTCTCCAGGCTAAACAACTCCATTTTCCCTCCATTCCAGCATTTCTTCAGTTGGCGTTTTACATTCACAAGCAGTGCAAGTTGAATAAGGGCTGTAAAAGAATTCCCAAGCTCCTTCTCAACCCCACAGCTTGTTCTTCCAGCCCCCATACCTGTGGTCATGGCCTGGTTTGAGGAAATACAGGCCATGGTGACGGTGTGGGCCGGAGTTTTGTCAGAGAACCCTGCTCCCAAAGCAGCCTGCAACAAGAGAGAGTGGCTGTTAAACCTACAGCTTCTGCTCCCAGGCCAGAGCTGCCCCTGCCTTGCCAGGTGCAGCTGGAGACAACAACAGGGAGTTTTCATCCAGTTTATTATGGCAGCAGCTCTTCTCCTCCCCAGACTCTGGAGCAGGAGCTGAGGCCGCTGCCAAGGCTCTCGGCCGTATTGAGAACAGTCACTGCCCCTCCACGTGTTTTAATAATCTAACTAACTAATCACACCCCTCACATTTAAAAAATCACACCAAAAGAGCCTCCAACTATTTGACATCATCTCTGCTTCACCTTACTGGCGAAGGCAACACGTGAAAGGGGTGATTTAGACCACTCAGCACAAGGCGCTGTGGCTTCACGGAGAGCAGCCAACTGCAGAGCAGCTCCCAGAGACCTTCCCTACTTGGGATGTGGCCAACTAGTGGAAAGTTCAGCAGTTGTTCCCAAGTTAAAATTACCCTGCAGCCCGATCTGGCTGGCAGGTGACCAAAGCCAGGCCTTGCATTCACGAGGCTGAGGCTCCCCAGTGACAGGGAGCCCAGGTTACATCATGGGTTTATCCAGGTGCAGAGCACAGCAGAGGCTCCAGGTTAGCAAAGATCAGGCTGCCTGTCACACGACTCCAGAGGATCAGCTGCTCTGTGGATAATACAGGAATTGTGTTTTCTGGCTGCTGGAACAAAGGGCAGCAAAGCTGCTCCACTGCAAATCCAGCGAACGCCGTGTCTGACCAGCCAACTCAAATAAATAAATAAATACCACAACAAAGCAAACCCTCACAGCACACTCTGCTCCTCCCCAGGACATTGGGCAAGGCAGCATTCAAGTCCAACTCATATTTAGGAGCTGAGGGATCAGCAATCCTTAACAAAACCTTCCCTTGCAGGGAAAAGTCAAGCAGAGGCTTCACAGCATTGAAATATGGAAATCTGAAAAAAACCTATGCTAAATGAAATCTGTGGCAGATTTCAACAGGAGGCAGGGGCAGAGAATCACAAAATCATTTTCGTTATAGTCCCAGGCACTCATTTAACAGACAATACTACACAACTACTTTATACTCTCAAATCACATTTAAACAAACAATAATACTGGGAATTCATTTTCAACAAGTATTTGTCATCTTCAGAGTTGCAGAAATCAGACTCCCAGGGAAATGCTGCAAAGAACCCACCTCTCTGGCAACATTACTCGTTTTCACCTCCTGGATAACTGTGCCATATACAATGTAATCAACCACATCCCTTGGGACACTGGTCCGGGTCAGCAGGCCCCTGAGGAGAGGATCAAAACAAAGGGAATTTGCATCACATAAGCAATAGCCTCTCCAACATCCTCTTCCTGCCAGCTTGGCTGGAGAACAAGGCAACAACAGAGCCACAGCTTCTGTCCCCAGCTCAGAAGAAATCTCATGTGCATGTGAGCCTGTGGGAAGTGAGGCTGATTATGGGCTGCAAACAATCATGGTGATAATTTCACTGTAAATTATTACAGAACTTCATTAAAGCAACTAGTTTACAACCCTCACACCCCTCCTTCCACAGAATGGTTCACAGAATCATCAAATCCCAGACTGGGCTGGGTGGGAAGGGACCTCAAAGCCCATCCAGTGCCACCCCTGCCATGGGCAGGGACACCTTCCACTGTCCCAGGGTGCTCCAAGCCCTGTCCAGCCTGGCCTGGGACACTTCCAGGGATCCAGGGGCAGTCACCTCCAGGTTTCTCCAAGCCTTCTCTCTTCTCCACTGCACTTTGCTCTGCCTCTCAATAGAACAAACCCACTGCTAACGGCCCTCATAACAGAAGGGACAGGCAGGGTGACAGAATTAGCTCAATGTCCTTGTTGCCATTTAGTTTCCTCTGTGTTGCCCAGGTTGTTTTTCCCACCAGCTGTAAGCACACCTCAGCAGCAGCTCTGATCTCTGTGTTTGGAAAACTACAGCTGGGAACCAAATTCACTAAAATTTGTCACCCCCACCATCTCTTTGCACCAACACAAACCTACTGAAAACCCCAACAACAACACAAACCCCATTGCTTAAGCCACCCACTACTGTGGAGGGAGGCCAGGAAAAATAAAGCACCTGAGCTGTTCAGAGCCAAGGCCAGAGCCTTGGCTTGCAACCCTGAAACCTCAGCAGTTTAACAAGAATTCTGAGCGCTTCCAGTGTTCCATTTACTTACTGCAGTGCTGCTCTGGCTAAGTCATGTGGCATCAGGTCAGCATACCTGGAAGGTGAAGAGGAGAGGAAGAAACTCAGAGCTGTGAGGAATCAAGTACAGAATACTCAGTACAGAAATCGGTACAGAACTCCCCTGTGAGCACAGAGCAGCAGCAAGAACTGGGCATGGACCAGAAATGCTCCACTGTGCTTCTGAGCAAAGATTTCAAGGAATCACAGATTGGTTTGGGTTGGGTTGGAAGAGACACTAAATCCCATCCAGTGCCACCCCTGCCATGGGCAGGGACACCTCCCACTGTCCCAGGCTGCTCCCAGCCCCAATGTCCAGCCTGGCCTTGGGCACTGCCAGGGATCCAGGGGCAGCCACAGCTGCTCTGGGCACCCTGTGCCAGGGCCTCCCTGCCCTCACAGGAAGGAATTCTTTCCCAATATCCCATCTATCCCTGCCCTCTCTTCTCCAGGTGAACACCCCCAGCTCTCCCAGCCTGGCTCCAGAGCAGAGGGGTTCCAATCACTGCACTAAACCCACAGAAAAGCAGCAGTGATCAGATAAAGAAAGCCCTTCTCCATCCTAAGAGTCAGGTGTGGTCCCAGTTCAGCTGTGGATTTGGTGGCACGACAATCCAGGAAGAAGAGCCTGCAGCAGATCCTTGGCCCCTGTCCTGCCAGTTTTGTGGAACTTGTTGCTTCATCTGCTATAGATTCACCAACAGCCTCCTCTAGACCTGCTCCACAAATCCTTACTCTTCCCAGAATTCACACGCGTGGACAGCCTTCTTCAAACCACATTTTGGCACTAGACAAGCTGGAATAACTGCAGCAGCCCAACTCACTCCTTCAGGCCCAGCAGTAACTCCACAGAAATGAACCAGTGAGATTTTTCACAGAAGGACTCGAGTATTAACCGAGTCAGGCGGTGTTTTCGGTGTTTTACTCCTCTTTGATACTCACGAGGTGCCAGACTGCAGGAAGGGGATGCGGACACCCTCCACCACCACCACATTCTTCACCCCAGTTTTGCCCAAGGTCTTCTTAGTCTTGGGCTGGACTGTGAAGAGAGAAGTGATGGCGACAAGAATATCAGCAATTTTAATATAGATCCTGCGAAAACTTACAGAAAACGAGGGAAATTGTCCTCTTTTGGTGCATAAGTGAAAGGCAGGGAATGTAGGACACCTGAGCTGCAATCTTGGAATCATGGAATGGTTTGGGTGGGAAGGCCCCTTAAAGCTCATTCTGTCCTACTCCATGCCATGGGCAGGGAAACCTTCCACTACCCCAGGTTGCTCCAAGCTCCATCCAGCCTGGCCTGGAACACTTCCAGGGATGGGGCCTGTGCCTCATCACCCTCACAGCCAAGAATTTCTTCCTAATGGGAATAAATTCTCTTCCCAGTGGGAGAGGTTCAAGACAAGGGATGTCATGATCCAGCATTGCTCAACAGACCAGTGCCAGGATGAAACTCCAGCACTGTCTGGGGATTCCTTCAGGCTCCTCACAAAGCCCAGGGGATGACGGGGAGCTGCTGTCCAGGCCTGTTCCCAAAATCCCAATGCATGAGTCACCTGAGCAACCCCCACAGCGAACCCCAGAGCATGGATCATCCCAACCACTCACTGTGGACTATGACTAAAAACTGGGAATGGCTGCTGGGAGACAGGGGCAGACTGGGAATGGCTGTTGGGAGCCTGGGCACTGGAAGGGTGAGAGGACTCTGCTGCAAACACTGGTTTGCCTGAAGTTTTCCTTGTTTGCAGCTTTTCAGGAACACCTGAACTGAGGCACTCTGCACCATTTCTAAGAATTAAGTGGACCAAGGCTCTGGGAAAGGAAGGCAGCTTCCAAAAAAAGCCTTGTCTAGCACAGACCCACTGAAATTCCTGGCTTTTCCCTTACCTGCGGCTTGGAACTGCGAGGAGCAGCTGAGCGATCGAGCAACTGGAAAACAAGGAAGGGAAAAAATGCCAAAAAAATGTCAGAAACAGGTCTGGTCTCTGTAAGAGGAGTTACAAATGCAAATAATGTCACTGTAAGACACCTGAACACGTGTGGGGTGTTGGGTGGTTTATTCTGTTCAGAAACTTGACAGAGTTTCCGTTGTTAACTCAAGACTCCTCCCCATCCGATGTGGGAAGGGACAAACACAGCAACAATGTAATTAGGGATTAAAAATAATCATTGTCAGCCCTCTAACGGCGAGAACAGGGCAGATTCAGATCCCAGTACCCACTCCAAACCCAACTCTTCAACCAGAGGTTTATGACCCACCAATGAAAGTTAAAGATACTCACGGGCCCCGGCAGCCCAGGCTGAGGACACGGGGAGGTTCCGCAGGGCGGAGCTGAGCATGGAACTCATTGTGGAATCTGGGGAAAGGCTGATGTCAGTCCGAGCTGCTCTACCGGCAAAATCCCAAGGGAAGCGACCTGCCTGCCTCCCACAGAGCCAAAAAGGTGAGAAGCAGACGCTCCAAGGGCAGCAGCAGCACGGGGAATCACTTCCCACCACGCTCCGTGGGAATCCGACCAGGAGGAGCCTGGCTGGTGACTGGGGCTGCGAATGTGCCTGTGAATAAATACTGCCCAGTGAGCTTCTCAGTTCCCTCCCAGGAACTGCCCCACCACTTCCCACTGGAAAATTGTCCCCGTGCCCAGGCAGCCTGGCGGCCAGCAGCGCCTCCTGACGCAGTGTCCTTGGCACCCCTTGCCACCCCTGCCCCTTGCTAACCCCTGGTGCCAGCCTGAGAAGCTCCTGCTGCGCATCCCCGCGGCAAACATAGCACCTTCATGTCCTCCGCCCCCAAAAATCCCTCTGCAGCTTTCCCAAAGCTCATTCCAAAATCGGGTTTCCCTATGAACAATCTGCAGATTTTATTGCCCAGGGCTCAGGATGGTCCTCACAGCTCCAGGTCTTTGGCTGATCCATGCCAAAATTCATCTCCCTCTGTCACACTTTGGGGGTTCAAACCCCAGCGCTTTCTCCCCCAAACACAAAGTTTTTCCATGCAGGGGCACAGGAACACCTACAGCCCCAAACCCAGCCCTCTGCAGCTCCCCAAAACTCAGCAGAAGCTGACAGTCACCCCCTTTGACACTTCCCAGCTGCAGCTCCACACCTGGAACGTGCCACGCAGCATTCCTCCCTTCCCAGCCCACAAACCTAACCCACGCTCCTCCTGCCAACAAAGCTCCTGAAAACAGACCTTTCCAAGGCATCCTGCTCTTCCCCCACCTGTGCCGAGCTCCCTCCCCACACCTGATTGAGGCTTTTCCCTAAATTTTCCTGCCCAGCTGACAGAAGTTTCTCCCAGGTGTAATCTCCTCCCTCCCACGCGGCACAGCCATCTCCTCCCGATGCACCCCTGTTCCTGCCCCCAAAACGTGCCCGACCCCCTCATTTTCGGCAGCCAGTGCTCCCCCGGCACCCCAAGGGCTCAGCCCTGCCCACACAAATCACCAGGGCAAAGCTCCTTCCAGAACCTGCCGGATCCCGCAGCTGAGCTGCGCCCCGTGATCCTCGTGGATCC
>VZRO01006263.1:19377-39397 GCA_013397915.1 Daphoenositta chrysoptera
GGCTGCGGTGGCGTTGAGGGGATGAGGAACGGGGTGTCACAGAGAGGTCTCTTGGTGCTGTGGCAGGGGGTGCGGGGTGCCCGGGTGTCCCGGAGGGCTCTTCAGGTGGGGTGACCGTGGGGACTGTGAGAAGCGGGGTGTTCCAGGGAAGGGCTGCGAGGACCGGGGGATCCCCGGGGGAGCTGTGGGCTGGGAGGTGTCCCCACGTGTGGCTGTGCCCCATGCGAGGGGTTTGTCCCCATGGCCTGTGATTCACCCAGGGGGGTTCTTGGCAGGTCCCCAACATCCCCCCAAGGTTTCCCCAGTGCAGGGTCTAGCCCCCCGTGTCCTGGGGTCTCTGGGGGTGTGTGCCCCCACGGGGGACTTTCTGCCGTGCCAGTCCTTGCACGTGGACACCCTGTGGGAATCTCAGTGCAGCTCCAGGGGGTCCCTGTGACCTGGCATTGAGGGGGGACACACCCTCCAGTCAGGATGGTCCCTGCACGTGAGCTGATCCACAGGGAGAGAATGTCCTTGTGCCCTGACACATGTGCCTGTCCGCAGTGCCCTGTGTGCCTGCTTGGAGAGGAGAGGGTGTCCCCATGTCCTTGGGTGTCCGGATCCTGTGGCTGCCCTCCAGGCGCGCAGGTGTATCCCTGGGAAGGGGCATCCCTGTGTTCCCACCTGGGTGGGGAGGGTGTGCCCAGCCCTGTCAGGGTCTCCAGGTGCTCCATGATCTCTCGGCTGAGAGAATTGGGATTGTTCAGCCTGGAGAAGAGAAGGATCCAGGGAGAGCTTAGAGCCCCTTCCAGGGCCTAAAGGGGCTCCAGAAGAGCTGGAGAGCGACTTGGTACAAGGGCCTGAAGGGACAGGACACAGGGAATGGCTTCCCACTGCCAGAGGGCAGGGCTGGATGGGATATTGGGAAGGAATTGTTCCCTGGGAGGGTGGGCAGGCCCTGGCACAGGGTGCCCAGAGAAGCTGTGGCTGCCCCATCCCTGGCAGTGTCCCAGGTCAAGTTGGACAGGAAGAGGAATCTCCCACTTCCTGGGATAGTGGGAGGTGTCCCTGCCCATGGCAGAGAGTGGGACTGGATGAGCTTTAATGTCCCTTCCCACTTAAACCATTCTGGGATTCAATGATTCCATGATTTTGTGTGAGGCATCTCCCCTGCCAGCCCGGGCAGGGCTGTGCCTCTCTCCTGCCTGTTCACAGAGCTCGTTTGGAGCTTCCTGGCTACCAAGGCAGGGACTCCCCAGGAGCCCTGGGAAGGCTGAAGGGCCTGGCTGGGAAGCACTGGAAACCTTGTACTTGAGCACTTTGAGAGGCCTCAGAGTCTGGTATTGATGTTGACCCAAAATCCATCCAGATTTCATTTAAACCCAAACCTGGGCTCGGCAGTGCTGGGTTCAGAGCTGGACTCGGTGCTCGGAAAGGTCTTTTCCAGCGTGAGCAATTCCATGGTTCTGGGATCACACCTGTGTTACGTGCAGCCTTAGAGCAGGTTTGTACGTGACAGGGTGCTGCAATCACTGATGAGACTTGTGGCAACTCTGGGGAGCTCTCAGGCTCTTGCTGTTGGAATTCTTGTTCTAACTGGTAAAACTCTTCACAACAAACAGCCCTGGAGCTGCTCCGAGGACGCTGTCACTGTTCATAACTAATTATTACCTTTGTTCTGCCTTGCAAAGTGTTTGGGAAGTGGATGCAAAGCTCTCCAGGGCAGCCCAAAGGCAGGGAGCAGGCAGGAGCCAGGTGAGCTCCAGGGCTGGCTGTACCTGCTGGGCCACATCCCTGTGCAAGCAGGTTCCCCGAGTGGATTGGGAAGCTCAGTTTGCCAGGAGTTTCCCATCTGACGGGTCACAGCTCCGTGCTCAGCTCACAGGGACAGCTCAGGTGGCCTGAGCTTCATCCCGTCCATCCTGCTGGGGCTTGGGGTGCTCCAGGACTGGAAAAAGGCTTTTTCCCTGAGCCATCACCCATGGAGGCCGTTCCCAGTTCGAGTGGTGTGCCACGTCCGGGTGAGTGGAAGGGCGGGAAGGGGAAGTGCTGGGCAGGGAAGCAGCTGAGGTAGTACCAGGGAAAAGGGAAAGTGGGAAGGAGCAGGCTGGGCTGTGGGATGGGGCGTTGTCCATTCTCTGGTGCCTCCAAGTCCTTGGCAAAGTCCTGAGAGCACCTGAAGTGTTGGTGTCCTGGTGTTGGACAGTCTTTGAGCTGGAGTGAGTGGAGGAGTGAGACTGGAATCGATTTTCAAGGCTTTGAGTCTGGAATGAATGGTAGGACGTGGTGGAAGCATGCAGCTGGGCTGCTGCTTCCTGCAGCATTTTGGAGGATTTTTCTGGCTCCGGTCTTGGCACGTTCCCGTTGCAGTGCTGAAGGGATCAACGCCTAAAGCAGATGTGCAGGGACCAGCACCGAGGAGCTGCTTTCGTTTCCTGGCAAAAGGTGTTTTCCACAAATATTGTGGACTTGAAATAAACCACTGTCAGGTTACAGGAACCTCACCCCAATGTTAGCCAGCTGTTATGCTGCTGACAGCACCTCTCCCAAAAGAGTTTATGTTCAAATCGAGTGAGGCTTGTCCAGTCTTGCCCTTGATTTATTTTTTTTCCTCCTTCATCTCTTCTGTTTTGTGAGAATGGAAAGGCAGAGTGGAATTTAAGGCTGAGGGTTTTCATGGAAGGAATCTGTTTGGGAACTGATATGGAAAAGGAAAGTCGTGTAAAGAGCAAAAAACATGGAATCCCAGACTGGTTTGGCTGGGAGGGATCTTAAAGTTCAACTTGTTCCACACCCCTGCCATGGGCAGGGACACCTTCCACTATCCCAGGTGGCTCCAAGGATTGAATTAATGAATTCAGGGAGATAGTTCAGCCCTTGCCTTCTCTTTAAAGAGGTTGTGTGGCTTTTATCAGGTTAAAACACTGCTGTTAAAGGTGTGTGGTGTTCTGCTGGGCAGCATCTCTCACCAGAGGAATTATTGTCAGCCCACACTTGGTTTGTGGGAATTGAATGTTGGTGCCTGTTTTCAATAGTACCTGACTTGAGCACACAAAAAGTTTAGGGAAATCATTGTTGGATGCAGCAATCACATGTGGGTGTTAAATATTGCTGAGGAGCTTTGGAGTGGGAACCAGTTCACTCTTTGTTTACAAAGTGCTGCTGTGGGCACATGACACACACCCGCACCCCAGACCTGTTTGCTGGGACAGCCTGACGCTGAATTTCCATCCCCACGGCATCACACCGCATATCCTGGGCTCAGGAATGGGAGCAAAGGTCAGTCCCTGCTGCCAGCACCCCGGACAAGGTGGAAATGAGGCCAAAGTGCAGCGGGGCCCCAGCCCTGAACCCGTGTCACGGGGCTGTGGCAGGGGGAGACACCTGTTGGGGAGGCACAGCTTGCAGTTTATTCTCCTCATACTGGATTATTCTCCCTTCTTGCTGCTGGGAATGGGAATGTTTCATTCCTAAAGGTTTTATCAGCGTTGAGCAGAACCTTCCCCTGGCTAACTGGCTGTGTGCCAGCTGGTAGATATATGTGGAAGTAACACTTTTATTGGCATTCAGACTAAAGCAGCTTTGGCAGGGATTCAGCCTAGGTCTGAGTTAGGGGATGCTCGGGGTCAAAAGCAAGGTTGCTTGAATGGGGCTGGGGTTCATGAGAGAACAGGGGGCCAAACACAATTTCTGAGCAGAAAAAGGAGATTTACGAGTCAGAAACTTGTGGGCAGAGCTTGTTCATCCCATGGTCTGAGTTTTCTGAAGGCTCTGGAACAAGACATGTTCGTGTGCTTTGTATGTCATTAGTAGAGGTGGATCCAAGAGCTGGAGGGAGACCCTGGACAAGGGCCTGGAGGGACAGGACAAGGGGGAACGGCTTCCCACTGCCAGATGGGATATTGGGAAGGAATTCTTGTCTGTGAGGGTGGGCAGGCCCTGGCACAGGGTGCCCAGAGCAGCTGTGGCTGCCCCTGGATCCCTGGCAGTGTCCAGGGTCAGGTAGGATGGGGCTTGGAGCAGCCTGGGACAGTGGAAGGCGTCCCTGCCCATAGCAGGGGGTGGCACTGGATGGGCTTTAAGGTCCCTTCCTACCCAAATCAATCTGTGATTCCAAGTATTTTGTTGATAGATGGAGGCAAGAATAAATATTTTGTGCCCCCTGAGATCCGTGTGGTCACACTTGGGCTGGTCCCATTTGCTGGCACCAGAGCGTGATTTTACAGAAATACCCTGGGCAGTTGTGTTTGCTTTGCAGGGAATTCCCCTTGAAGCTCCCCAAAGTGCAGGAAGATCCCTGGTTTAGCATGTGAAGAGGTTGGGATGAGGATAATAAAGGCAAACCTCCCTGTGCCACCTGCTCCGTCCCTTGTCAGCTGCTTGGGAAGAAGGATTTAATTGATACACTGGAAGCTGCAGTGTGGGTGTGTGCTGGGAAGGTCTCTGCAGTGGTGTGACCACTGCACTCCGGTGGGGGCACAGGTCGGGCTGTGAGGGGAGGGTCTGGCTCGTGCCCAGGGTTTTCCAAAAGCTGGCCTTGGCAGGCGAGGGGAGCCGGGAGAGAGTTAAACTGAGACTGCCGAGAATTCCTTTAACACCTGTAACATCTTTTCCTTAGGTTATGCCTGCCGTAACATCTCCACCTCCAGTGCCCTCCAGAGTAAGTGTGAAGCTTTTCTATAAATCCCTTTTTTCCTTAAAATGCCTGGAGCAGGAGCTGACCTGGTGTTTGTTTGCAGCCAGGACCCACGTCAGCTGTGATATCAAAGGGGATGTTGCTGTCGTGCGCTTCAACACACCAAATTCCAAGGTATTGAAAATTCCCATTTAAGGCTAAGAACTTTCCTAACCTGCAGCTTTACAAAGTTGGGAGCAAAGGAGAAATAGGAAAAGGAGATTTGGGGATTTTAATGAGACATCTGGAGATGCCTCTTGGAGTACTTTGTGTGTGCTAAGCTAATTTGTCTCTCTCCCAGGTACAAGGTCTTGTTAAGTTTCAAGTCTTAATGAAAACTTAAAAAAAAACCATTAAATCTTACTTATTTCTTGGATTCAAGAAAGTTAAAGAATGTGTCCATACTTCAGTAATTTGGAATCCATAAATGCTTTTGATTCTGCTATCATGAATACAATATAAATAGAACCTAATTTTCATTTTTTAGGTCAGTACAGCTGCAGTTGTTCAGGTATCAGGTGGCAGGAATTCTGTGTATGACATCTCAGGAATATGTTTAAAAATGCATTTTCGAGTCTTGTAAACCAGTGGTGAATTTCAGATGTCCTCTCACAGATGGAAATGCTCTTTATGAAGCTATGGTAGAGCTTGCAATAGAAAGCTGGTTTTTAAAGCTAAACAGCTGAGCTGCTCTGGTACTGTACGAGATATAAAGATTGAACTACTACTGCTATTAAAAATCTTGTATTAATTGTAGCAGACCAGAAGGGTCTTTTTATATACTACTTCCTTTTGAAGAGCAACAGCAGTCTCAGGTTTTAAATACCCTATTTTCTGTGAGAATTTTGGTGGCACCTGAAGAACCCAGGCTGGATTTGTCCTGCTTGTTGCAGCCTTTCAGTAAAGCTGGAGGGATGTCATCAGCCTGGTCTGGGGAAGGTGTCCCTGCTCATTGCAGGGGGTTGCATGAGATTGCCTTGAAAGGTCCCTTCCATCCCAAACCATTCTGTGATTCTGTAATTATATAGAAAAAACCCCATTTACAAGCTCATAAAATCAGTTTTTGGGGCCACAAACCCACTGCTGTGGAGGTTAAGGAGGAGCTTCCTAATTAAAGCTGACCTGCTGCAGGGTTTTCTCCTGGAGTGGGCTTTGTGCTGGGCCGAGGCTGAAGTAACTTGCAGCAGGTCTGGGCTCCAGCTGAGCTCCTGCTGACGGTGCTGCTTTGCCCCCAGGTGAACACCCTGTCCAAGCAGCTGAGCGCAGAGTTCACCGACGTCATGAACGAGATCTGGGCCAACGAGGCTGTGAGGAGCGCCGTGCTCATCTCCTCCAAGCCGGGCTCTTTCATTGCTGGAGCAGATCTCAAGTAAGCACAGGGAGCTGTCCCTGAAATCCAGCGATTTGTCCCTGACATGTCCCCGGGTGAGGCAGAGGCTGGGAGGGAAATCACGTGCTCAGGATGCCAGAGTTGCTGGAATGAAGTGAGGACCTCAGCAAAGAGGGACGTGGCGAGTCCTTAAACCCCTCCTGGCTGTGCCACTTGGTCACTCCTTCCTGTGTGCTGGGGTGCAGCCAAGGAAACCCATCCTGGCTCTGGGGTGGGCATTGTCCTTCGGTCTGGGGTGCAACGAGAGGGGATAATTCACATGCAGGACTCGTTTAAGCTGGGTTGGAGTGCCTGGCAGCCTTCCAGCCTGGCCCCTTGCTTGGGCAGGGTTTGGCACTCTGCCCTGTGCTGAGCAGCCTCCCAGGCTCCCTGGGTAACTTTTCCAGGGCGTGGGATGATCCTGTGGGTGCCCACTGGGACCTGGAATGCCATTGGCTCCTACTGCTGACACTGACAGGACAGAATAGTTGCTTAAAGACATTAAAAGCCAGAAAGCTCTGAGGAAAGAAGGTGAATTACAAATAGACCCTCCAAAACCATGTTACGTTTTTGGCTGGCCTTGTCCAGGGACAGAGACTCGCTCCCTGTGCAGGAGGGAAGGAGGTGAGCAGAGCAAAGGCCAGACTGTGGTTAAGAGATGTCCCCTGGCCTCAGCACCTCCAGCCTCCCAAATTGCTCCTGCCTGGCACAGGCTGTGAGCCTCCAGGAGAATAATTGGCACAGGGAGTCTCTAATTGGCAGTGTGGCATCAGAGCACTGGCCATCTGCTCCTCTAAAGAGTGATCCTGGGCTCTTTCCTCCACCCTTCCTGGCAAGTGCTTTGAGGCTTCCTATGACCCTTCCTCCTCTCCCAAAGGCTTCCAGAGCCCTGGCACAAGGGATCCAATTCAGGGCCTCAGGCACAGCCTGTGTCAGCGTGCAGGGCCTGACCCTCCTGGGTTTGGTCTCCCTGTGTTGTCTGATCCAAAATTGGGGCCTAAGCAGCTCTTGCCTGCTTGTCAGGCACTGGAGATGGTGGGAAAACAGGGACAAACTCATCAAAACTCTCATTTTCTTGCTGTTTTGTCGGTGCTTTTCCCATCCTGATCCACCTCTCTTCTCCCCTCAGCATGCTTGAAGCCTGCAAGACTGCTCAGGAAGTGACTCAGCTCTCTCAGGACGGACAGAAGATGCTGGAAAAGATTGAGCACTCTCCAAAGCCCATCGTTGCTGCCATCAGTGGCAGCTGCCTGGGAGGAGGGCTGGAGGTACTGGGCAGTCCTGGGGCTCACAGCAGGAGTGGGAGCTGACACTGCTGCTTCTCTGATTATCCAAATGCTGCCGGCAGGACTGGTACTGCCAGAGGTGTTTGGGAGCTGATGAGGGCTCATTACATCATGTAAATGACTTTGTGGCAAGTTAATGGCTTGGTTGTGCTTCAGGGCTCTGCCGTGTGAGTTCTGCTGCTGCTGTGGAAAGAGAGCAAATCAAATGTGAACCTATGTGGGCCAGGCTAATATTTAGATGAGTGTCCCAGGGAAAACTGGCTGTTTCTGGCAGCAGTTGGATCTGCATCAATGCTGCTGGCAGAGTTCAGCCTGGAAATTGCTGCTTTTCAGATGAAGTGGGTCTTGTATCCCAGCAACTTCCGTTCTTTATAGGGCTGCAGTGAGAGGGGTGAGTGTGGGGACCCTGCCAGCAACTCCACCTTGGCTGGATCTTCTGCCTTGTAACCTCCTCTAGGATTTTGTAAACTGCAAGGCTCTGCTAATTCCTGGAGCAGAGCTGTTACTACAGCAGTGTAATCTTGGAATGGAGTCTCTTCAGTTTGTACTGATTTCTCAAGCAGTCACAGCTTCTTACACCCACTGTGTTGACTCATCTGGACTTGGCAATCCAGGGATAAACCAGGAATCATGGCTGATCTGTAGATGGGACTGTGCTCTTGGTGTGGTGAATTAATTAAGCCCTTGATGGTCTAGGTGAGATGTAAAATCAGCTTGGGAGTTTGATGTTCATCTCAAACCTGCTTGCTGTCATCCCCCAGAAGAAGCCATCAGTGAGCACAGAGAGAATTTGGGCAGCTGGACTAAGGAATTGGGGCAGGGTCATGGGGAAAGCTGAGGCAGTGTGTGGGAGAGAGCTGTGATGGATGCCCAGTTCTCCTGTGGTCTTTCACAGGCAAACCTTTCTTTGTCTCTTCCTTTTTTTAAGGTTGCCATTGCCTGTCACTACAGAGTAGCAACAAAGGACAAGAAAACAGTCCTGGGAACACCTGAAGTGTTGCTGGGTCTCCTGCCCGGAGCAGGGGGTACTCAGAGGCTGCCAAAGATGGTGAGTAAGAGGAAAACTTGACTCTATAACCCCTTCTGCCTGGCAAGCTCCCACTCTGGAATCCTCTTTCTGCCCTTCCAGGTGGGCCTTCCTGCTGCCTTTGATATGATGCTGACTGGGAGGAACATCCGTGCAGACAGAGCCAAGAAGATGGGGCTGGTTGATCAGCTGGTGGAACCACTAGGTCAGACACGGTGTCTCTCAGTTCCTTGATGTGCTGCTGCCTGTCAGGAACCTCTCCCCTCACCAAAATGCGTGGAGAGGTCTTGTCCTGCTCTGCAGGGGAATCCCTGTTCCCACCTTACAAGCACAGGGACCTTGAAATGTGAGGCTGTGCAGAAGCTGAGTGAACAGGAGAGGTCAGCATGGAGGGCAGGCCTGCTGGCTCTCCTCCTTAAGCTAATTATCCAGATAAGAGCCCACATTCCTCATTGATCATGTCAGAGGACAGATTGCAGCCCCTAATGGAAGGACAATAGATGACTGATGTCTGTGTTTCTGCAGCCTGCAGATGGTAATCCCTGACAGGAGCTGGAGCAGGCAGCCCCCGTGGCTTAGGGACTCGGAATTGCCAGCTGGCTGTCAGCTGGGTGGAGAAATTCCCTGCAAACTGCAGGATTCCAAGTGCTGAGCACGCTGCTGAATAATGTCTTGCTCCCAAAGTTTTTTCACTAGGGCAGCTTTCTTGAAAGGTGACTAAATGGAGGAGTTTGAGGACTAAAGCCCCCCAGAGCCTCCTGAGAGGTGTGATCAGCCCCACCCAGGAGTTAGAATGGAAGCCACTGCTCCAGCTGGCACTGCCATGGAGTTGGAGGGTGCTGAGTGTGGTTTCCCCAGGCAGAGCATGGCCAGAGCACCCTGGTGGTGCTGAAG
Source organism: Daphoenositta chrysoptera (assembly GCA_013397915.1). Taxonomy (NCBI): domain Eukaryota; kingdom Metazoa; phylum Chordata; class Aves; order Passeriformes; genus Daphoenositta; species Daphoenositta chrysoptera. The sequence continues at coordinate 28,608 of VZRO01006263.1, forward strand.
AAAATAAAATGAACCAAAAGGTGCTGCTGCCCACTCTGAGCAGTGCCAGGCAAGCTCTGGTGTCTGTGCTGTCCCACAGGCCAGTGCTCAGCTGGATCACAGGATCATGGAATGGCTTGGGTTGGAAGGGACCTTAAAGTTCATCCAGTCCCACACCTTCCACTGTCCCAGGTTGCTCCAAGCCCCATCAGCCTGGGCTTGGGCACTGCCAGGGATCCAGGGGCAGCCACAGCTGCTCTGGGCACCCTGTGCCAAGGCCTGCCCACCCTCCCAGGGGACAATTCCTTCCCAATATCCCATCCAGCCCTGCCCTCTGGCAGTGAGAAGCCATTCCCTGTGTCCTGTCCCTCCATCCCTTGTAAATCGTCTCTCTCCATCTTTCCTGTCAACTCCTTCAGGCACTGGAAGGTCTCAGTTAGATCTCCCTGGATCCTTCTCTTCTCCAGGCTGAACAACCCCAATTCTCTCAGCCTTTCCTCACAGCAGAGCTGCTCCATCCCTCTGATCCCCTTGTGCCTCCTCTGGACTCTCTCCAGCAGCTCCAGGTCCTTCTGTTGGCCCCAGGGCTGGGGCAGCTCTGCAGGTGGGGTCTGACCTGGGCACAGGGGCAGAATCCCCCCGTTCCTGCTGCCCATGCTGGGGGATCAGCCCAGGATACACAGATATCCTTAGCTTATCTTTAGCTGTATTCATTCTTATAAAACAAATCCACGGTTCTCAGGCTGGAGTTAAAATTGCCTGGATAAACTTTCCCACTTGATAGTTGCTTAGAAGTGAATTGTTTTTTAAGAGCCAGCAGATGAGGCTTTTTATTACCCCAAGTTGCTGAAAGGAAATGTGAGCTTTGTGAGGAGCTGCTGGGAATCCTGGCTCAGCCCAGAGAAGCACGTAGGAGGAACACAGAAATACAAATGATATGCAAACACTGGATGTATTCCTTGTTCCAAACAGCAGCCAGCACCACCAGGGCTCCTGTTCACTCTGTCTGGGGAAAGCAGCTCTTCCTGGGGTGATGCTTTAACTGATGACAGAAAGCTTGGGAGGAGACAGACACCATCAATCAGGAGGCAATTTCAGGGCATACAATCAGTTCTCCTTCAGCAGAGAGCTCTGCAGCAGTCCCTGGATCCAGTTCTGGCATGTGCCATTTTTAAAAGAAAGCAGATGGGAGTGGACAGCTCAGAGCTCCTCGGTTAGGACACAACAAAACACTGGGAATTAACTGCAGGTGAAGTAAACCCACATATGTGGGGTCAGCCACTTTGTGTGAATGCTTCTCACAGCTCAGACTTTGAAAGGAACAGCAGTTTTCTTCAGCTGGAGTATCAGAATCCAGCACTTGTTAATCCAAGCTACTGGAAATGGGAAATGAGGGTTTGACATCTTGTAGCACATCAGGTCATAAAGCTGAAGGTCTCAGCCTTGAATGGTGAGAAGAGAATTTGGAAGCTGGTGAAGTCTGAGCTCTCAACTCCCAAATGCTCTCAGATTTCCAATGAATTCTCTAAAACCCACTGGGCATTGCTGAAATGGATATTATGCAGCAGTTCTGAGCTGCGTTTTGTCTGCTGCCTGTAAAATCAACTATGTTATTTTGTTTGGCCTGTTTTTCCTTGGACTGGCTCTGACATTCTGCCAGGGCAGGAGAGAGACTCCCACAGGGAGCTTCCCTGAGCTGTCAGAGTGTTTGTGCTGCTTTATCTCCTCCTTGCTGAGAGACTCCCCCAGCAGGGAGCAGCTTCTGGGGTCTGGCAGGTGAAAAGCCTCAAGTTGTTACACAGAGAGAGGTGAAACAGAGGGGGTCACAGAGCTGCTCCCGGGCTGGAGCCCCTCTGCCATGGAGCCAGGCTGGGAGAGCTGGGGGGGCTCACCTGGAGAAGGGAAGGCTCCAGGGAGAGCTCAGAGCCCCTTCCAGGGCCTAAAGGGGCTCCAGGAGAGCTGGAGGGGGACTTGGGACAAGGGATGCAGGGACAGGACACAGGGAATGGCTTCCCAGTGCCAGAGGGCAGGGCTGGATGGGATATTGGGAAGGAATTGTTCCCTGGGAGGGTGGGCAGGCCCTGGATCCCTGGCAGTGTCCAAGGCCAGGCTGGACATTGGGGCTGGGAGCAGCCTGGGACAGTGGAAGGTGTCCCTGCCATGGCAGGGGGAGGATTATATGACCTTTAACATTCCCTTCCCAACCAAACAATTCTGAGATTCTGTGATTAAAACCTTAAAACTGAGGACTTCCGCCTTTTGTGGAGGAGGAGGAGAATAGTGGGAGCTGAAACAGGAGGGAGTTTCTGATTTTGGATTTTATCTGTCTCCTCTGTCGGGGTGTCTGTGGGGTGTTTCCTTAGCTCTGAGGACTCTCTACAGCATCTGGGTGTGTTTGGAGCAGTTTGTATGAAGGTGAATGTCCCTGCCCAGCTGCAGGGTCACAGGGTTGTAATCTCACCAGCTTTGTTCAGCCTGAGGTTGCACATTTAGCTCCAGGGTCTGCTTGGTGGCCCTGTGCAGCTTCACCAGGCACTGCTCTGTCATTAATGACTCAGAGTTTGCCTCTGGCAGCATCTCACAGCTGCCTGTTCAGCCCTGTGCTGTGTCCTCCTGCCCTGATGATACAATTGTCTGGAAATGAGGAGGATTCCTGTGTTTGGAAATTGTGCAACCCACCCTCAGAGGCTGCTAGAACTGGTTTTGTGGTGGCTTGCTTCATTCTGGGACAGCTTTAAGTTGGGCCCGGTGTTACAGGGTGTTGCAGTAGCTACAGCAAGTGAGAGGTTTCCTGCAGTGGGTTCAAAGGTTGGGGTTTGTTGGACATTGGCTCCAGCACAGGTGATTTCCAGGGATTCAGCACTCCCAAAATGCTGTCTGTGTGTTTAACAGCTCAGCGTTGGCACAGTGTGGTGGGGCACCCTTGTTCCACAGAGGGGAGGAGAGGTGCAGCAAAGGGAGGGGAGGCAGAGCACCTCAGTTCCCTCAGGGTTCCAGGTGCCTGCAGTTATGGCAAGTGGAAGGTTTGAGGAATAAAGGGCACAAGTGGGAAAAAGATGATCAGGAGCTGAAGACACCTCCAGAGTGGACATGGAACCTCTGTTCTTGGAGGTGTCCAGCTGCTGGCAGAAGGTCCCTGAGCAACCTGATCTGGTTGCAGAGCTGGATGTAACTTGGCCCTGCTCCCACAGGGAGCTGGCATCCCAGCATTTCTGCAAAATGCCCTCTGTATAAATCCCTGGGGCTTTCATATGGTCCCTGCTGAGCCTTTCCACCTTTGGTCATAACCCAGAGAAGCCAAGGAGTGGGAGCAGTTCAAAGGCCCACCATGTTGTGTCTGGTCCTGGCTTCCCTGCATCCTCATGCCTCAGGGATAACTTGTGCTGTGTTCTCTGCTCTCTCCAGGGCCAGGAGTGAAGACTCCAGAAGCAAGAACAATCGAGTACCTGGAGGAGGTGGCCATTGGCTTTGCCAGGGGCCTGGCCAACAAGACTGTGTCTGCCAAGAGATCCAGAGGGCTCATGCAGAGTAAGTCAGCAGGGACAAATCCCAAGGGACAGCACTGAGTGTAATCCAGCTTGGCTTCTCCAGAATGCCTTCATGCTACTTAATTCCATTTCAAAACCAAGTTATTTCATGTTGGAGTCATCTCTTGAGAGATGTGGGGTGGTAGAGAAAACGTTGCTCTGCAGGTCTGGGCTTTGGCAGAGCTGGATGTGGTGGCTCCTGAGGTTGCTGGAAGGGAGCCAGGCCTCAAGGAGTGAGAGGGAGCAGGTACCTCCTGGGACTGTCCATCTGCAGAGTTTTAGGGGCAAGTTCTGTACCAAGCTCGTGAACTCAAGTGGGAAGAGGCACAAGGGACTGCTCCGTGCTGGTCCTCGATAGCACAGCCCAGAAATTGGGACATCTCTGGGGATTCTGCTTCCCAGGGCTCAGTCTGTCACCAGTTGTGTTAGGAGGACACTTCAGCCCTCAAGGAGACCTGTCCATGGAATAATCCATGGAAACCCTCTGAGCAGCCCCTGCTGCCTGTGCCTGGGTTTCAGGTGCACGTTTCTGGTGCAGATACTCACATTTGTATTGCCTTACCTTTGCAGTCCATCGTGGCAGGCTGGCTGTGCAGCAGCACTGTGCTGACCCCTGTTCTGTCCCACCTTGCAGGGCTAACAGACTATGCCATGGCTCTTCCCTTCGTGAGGCAGCAAGTTTACAAGACAGTGGAGGGCAAAGTTCAAAAGCAAACCAAAGGACTCTACCCTGCTCCTCTGAAGATCATCGAGGTAACCCCCCTGTGAGGCAGGAGGAGCTGCAGGGCAGGTGGATCTGTGGGATAACGTGGGACAGGCAGAGGGAAGGTGATCCCTCCTCTGAGTCAAACCAACATCCTGATCCTCACAGAGATCAGTCCTGAGGAGTGCTGCCTGTGAGGTAGAATTCAGAATCATTGCCCAAAATACGATCACCAGTTTATGGGTACTGGTACCAGTGAGGGGTAGAGCAGAAATCCCAACTGAGGGAAGGCTTAGCTGGAATATTTTGTCCATGAAACTTTCAGCTGCAGTTTTCCCAGGTTTTCTGTACAGTTTCTGGAGAGTTCAGGGACCTGTTCAACACCATAAAATTAGAAATTGCTATAATTTTCATAGCACTAACTACATAATACTTTATTAGTTGCCTGTGTTACGCAGATGTCCTGTTACAGACACTCTGTGATTGAATCCTTACTGTGAAATGACCTTTCACTATTGAAGTTGTTGCCAAGACTTCTCTAAAACCTGTGAAGGATTCTGAGAGCAGTGACATTACAGGAGCACAGTTCCTAAAACCACAAGGGATGGCTAAAAATGAACCTGGTGGTAAACTCCTCACCTCTCCTGTGCTGGAAGGACAGGGTGACACAGCTCTGCTAAGAGCAGCAGGGACAGGACTCAGGGAGTCTGAAATGTGCCTTGAACGTTGGGGAGGGGTCACTGGAGACAACAGGGAATCCTGTTAAAGTCTGTGTTTGCAGCATGACTGAACTGTGGTGTGTCTTTACTGCTTTTGGACTAGGTTGTAAAAACTGGTCTGGATCAGGGGAATGATGCTGGATACCTCATTGAAGCCCAGGTAAGGAGAGGGGATCTTGGCAGGGATCAGGTACTGGTGTGGTCAGGGGATCTGTGTTTAACCACACCCAGGGTTCATCACAGCCTGCTGCTCATCCCATCCCACCCCCTGCCATGGGCAGGACACTTTCCCCTGTCCCAAGTTGCTCCAAGCCCCATCCAGCCTGGCCTTGGGCACTTCCAGGGATGGGGAGCCTCACCTCAAACCACTCACAGGCAGGGCCAGTGGGGGTGACTGATGCTGCTCCTCCTGGATGGGGGAGCAGAGCTGAAGTTCCTCACCCTCTCTAGGAGCTGGCTGTAGATGTTTCATCTCTCACTCATCTGACCATGCTGGCACATGGGCCTCTTGTCCTAAACACCATCCAGTCCTGCTTGAGCTTTGCTGGGACACAGGGAAAACTGGAATAGAGTTTAATTGAGGGTGTAGGACAGACTGTGGTGGGCAGGTCCAGGGCTGGAGCAGGCAAGTGTCCTCCCCAGCAGCTTGTGTGTGACCCGTTTATTCCACACACACACAGTCTTTGTTTTCCTCAGCCATCCTCATCCCTCCATTTCTCTGCCATAATAAACAACCTATCCCTAATTATTTTTTCCTCACTGGTCCTGGTTTTGCTACAGTTGTGCTCAAATTTGTTATTTCTGGTGCCACAGAAGTAATTCTGTCTGTGCACAGAGTCACAGGTGGGGTTACCTGGGCACTGCCAGCTCTGCAAGATTGAGTCCCCAGCAGCCCCACATTTCCATCTGATTATCTCTGTATTTGGGTCATTGGCCCTTAAATGCTGGTGAAATCCATCCATCTCCTGCTTCCCTGATGTGCTTTGTAACTCCTTTTGTTCCCTTCTGGTGCCAAGGCCTGGTCTGAGCTGGAGCTGTCACCTTACCAGTGCCCTCCAGGCTGTGCCCCATCCCTGCTGGTTGTGCATTCCACCCACGTTTGGTCTGGTGCTGGATAAAAGCCTTGGGATACTCTGTTCCTTACAGCAAAGAATGAATGGGTTTTTTTCCTGAGAACAGCAGCAGGATGGAGATCTTCCCAGAACCCCTGAAGAATAATAAGTGTCAGTGTCGTGGCTTTTTCACTGCTTCCCTCTCTCCCCCGGGACAGGAGTTTGCAGATTCTCTTCTAGGCTTTGTTTCGGATATTTCAACTCGCAGGGCAGTGATGAAGGAAGGTACAGCCTGCTCCAAACCACATTCCCTGCTTTTCCTTGGCAGACTTGGCTCAGACAAGCTTTGTTTTGTGTGTGCTTAGGCTGTCTTTGTGTTCCTCAGAACATTCGTGCTGAGGGCTGGGAGGTTATGCAGGCCTTAGATTTTGTTGCCTGTGATCCTCTCAAAATAGGATCTGGCTGCTGCTGTCAGAGAGAACTGACTTGTTTGTAAAGGTTTTTGTCAGAGCCTGAGGACAGGGTCCTTCCTCCTGGATCTGTGGGGACAGTGGCCCCAATTAATGTGGGATGTGTGTGGGTAGGAAGTGTCTCATGTCAGGGAAATCCAATCCTGTCACTGAGAAACTGGAATCATTGGATCCCAGAATGGTTTGGGTGGGAAGGGACCTCAAAGCTCATCCAGTTCCACCCCTGCTGTGGGCAGGGACACCTTCCACTGTCCCAGGCTGCTCCCAGCCCCAGTGTCCAGCCTGGCCTTGGGCACTGCCAGGGATCCAGGGGCAGCCACAGCTGCTCTGGGCACCCTGTGCCAGGGCCTGCCCACCTTCCCAGGGAACAATTCCTTCCCAATATCCCATCCAGCCCTGCCCTCTGGCAGTGGGAAGCCATTCCCTGTGTCCTGTCCCTCCATCCCTTGTCCCCAGTCCCTCTCCAGCTCTCCTGGAGCCCCTTTAGGCCCTGCAAGGGGCTCTGAGCTCTCCGTGGATCCTTCTCTTCTCCAGGTGAGCACCCCCAGCTCTCCCAGCCTGGCTCCAGAGCAGAGGGGCTCCAGCCCTGGGAGGAGTTCTGGGGCCTCCTCTGGACTCTCTCCAGCAGCTCCACGTCCTCCTGCTTTTGGGGAGGAGGAGGTGGTGCAGGGTGGGCTGTGCTGAGCCCAGAAGGTGCCTCTCCTCAGAGATGACCTGGGCCCTTGTCCCTTTTCTATCCAGGTTGCTCACCTGTGCAATCACACAGTGCCTGTCTCTCCCCTTGCCATGTTTTTGATGTGCTGGCACTGAGACAGCCATTTAATGCCGAACTCTGCTTCCCTCTTCCCTTTCTTCCAGAGCTTTGGCCAACTTGCAGTGACCAAAGAATCCAAGGCACTGATGGGGCTCTACCACGGGCAGGTGCACTGCAAGAAGAACAAGTTTGGGACACCTCAGAAAGAGGTCAAGTAAGTGCCAGTGTGGGATGCCTGAAGGAGCAGTTGGAGGATCTCTGGAAGGCTCCTGGGACTGAGTGAGCTGGAAGAAGAGAGAAAAGGAGAGCTGTGTGTCAGAGCAGAGGTTTCCAGCCTCCAGAGGCTGCCCCACTGCAGTTTGGAGGCCTCAGTCCTGTGTGGCCTCACTCAAGTGGTGCCTGGGTGGATGGCAGGAGCTGTGTGAGTCTGACAGCAGCCATGGGAACTCTGCCATGTCCAGCTCTGAATGTGTCCCCTTGGTCCTTCCCTGCAGGACTCTGGCTGTGCTGGGAGCGGGGCTCATGGGAGCCGGGATCGCCCAGGTTTCCGTGGATAAGGGCATCAAGACCATTCTGAAGGACACGGCACAGAAGGGCCTGGACAGAGGCCAGCAGCAGGTCTACAAGGGGTATGTGAGTTCAGGGGGATTTGCTCTGGTGGCATTGGGCTGCCTTTAGTCACAATTCTCCTCTGCTGTCAGCATCAGGAACTCCTGACACTGATGTTCTGCTGAAGGAGCCGTTGGATGTCACAGAAAAGCTTTATTTTAATGTTGTCCCCTGCAGTGTGCTGGGAAGTTGCAGTGGGATAGGCCCAGTGGCTCAGCCTTAGCTCTTTAGGTAGGCAGAGACCTAAGTTTGGGTATTAGATTCAGCAGTAACTTCTAGAGCTAAGGAAGGAGTAATTCTGGCTGCCTAAAGGCCCCTCTTAGGGGAGGCATTTCAGGGTTTTCCTCCTGGATTTCTTTCCATGTTCTCCTGGCTCTGCACTAATATTGCTCAGCTGTGTGTCCTCAGGAATGTCAGTGACTGACCTTCAACTGAGCTGGGGAGCAGGACTCTCCTGTTTCCACGTGGAAGGGGGGGTCAGAACACAGAGTGACAGTCCTGCAGACTTGGAGATGGAGTTTTGGGTGCCAGCTCTGGCAGGGAGACAGGAGGGATTCCCGTGGTACACCCCCAGCAGCCTGGCTGGCCCACTCGGGAGCTGTGACAGAGCTGTCCCTCCCTAGGCTGAACGGCAAGGTGAAGAAGAAGAGCCTGACATCGTTTGAGAGGGACTCCATCCTCAGCAACCTGATGGGCCAGCTGGACTACAAGGGCTTTGAGAAGGCAGACATGGTCATCGAGGCCGTGTTCGAGGACATCAACGTCAAACACAAAGTGCTGAAGGAGGTGGAGGCCGTGAGTATCAGTCCTGAGCAGCCCCTGGGTGTGGCCCTGGGTGGGGGAGGGTCCTGGGCTGTGCTGCTGGGTTTGTCCCTTCCCTCTTGTGCTGCAGTTGGGTTCCTGGTACAAATCAGTTACATCAGGACATGGGTGAGCAGCACAGGCAGCCTTTCTGTTCACTGGGGACATTCCCTGCTCTGTAAGGAATTGGTAGCTGAATGGGACAGTTCTGACATTCCCTGATTCCTGGGAGTGCTCCAAAAAATGCTTCCATTTGTCTGAGGACATTGATGTGACAGTGATGTCCTCTGGTATCACCACCTGCTGCCCCTCTGTTCTGTTCAAGGGCACACTGGGGGAAAGGGGTGCTCCCTGCAGTGCCTCCTGTGGCTGCAGTGGCCTGGCAGAAACATGGAAGCTCTGGGACTGATATTGCAGACCTGGGGAGAGTTCAGGGCGAGTCAGAGCTGGCTGACTTCAGCTACTGCTTTCCAATTAGTTTCTAATGGGCAAACCCAGTTTGCCTCGTCTGCCAGGGTTCCCTGGTGTTGATCTCCCAGGGAGATGCACATCAGACTCTGCATACCACTCTGGAGCCTGTGTGCTAACACAGCCCCTTCCACTCCTCCCAGGTGATCCCTGCTCACTGTCTCCTGTCCCTTGTCCCCTCCCAGGTGATCCCTGCTCACTGTCTCCTGTCCCTTGTCCCCTCCCAGGTGATCCCTGCTCACTGTGTCCTGTCCCTTGTCCCCTCCCAGGTGATCCCTGCTCACTGTATCTTTGCCAGTAACACCTCTGCCCTCCCCATCAGCCAGATCGCCGCTGCCAGCAAGAGGCCCGAGAAGGTGAGTCCCCAGGGCCACGTGCCCCTGTGCAGAGCTGTCCTTGGCTTTAGGGACCTTCTGCTCCCTCCTCAGGACATGGCACAGCTCATCCCCTGCTCCCAGTGCAAGCTTTGAGCAAAGAGCTCGTGGTCTTGGGGCAGGTGAGGAGTTGAAGGTGGATTCACCCCAAGGGTGATGGTGGTGGGGCAGGTCAGCACACATCAGAAGGTGTTGGTGCACGTGGGGGCAGAGAAGCTGTGGAAGGTTGGAGCCAGGTGGAGCTCGGGCTCTGCTCCCAGGGAACAGGGACAGGACAAGGGGAAATGGCCTCAGGCTGTGCCAGGGCAGCTTCAGGTTGAATATCAGGACGAATTTCTTCCTGAAAGGGTGGTCAGGCCTTGGCAGGGGCTGCCCAGGGAGGTTTGGAGTTCCCATCCCTGGAGGTGTCCAAGGGATTCCTGAAGGTGGCACTCAGTGCTCTGGGTTGTGGACAAGGTGGGCATCGGGCACAGCTTGGACTCCATGATCTTGCAGGGCTTTTCCAGCCTCAGTCCCTCTGAGCAGGAGCACTGATCCCTACAGCCCTGAGGCAGCAGTGGACTGCCCTGCCAGGGGTACCTGTGGTGCCTGTGAGCGTGAGGTGACCTGCTGGAGGTTCCTGTCACCCTGCTGAGCCTCTTCCTCATTTGCTGTGGGACCTCTGTTGCATCCAAATTGCCATCTGAGCCTCATTTGTTCATCCTTGCAAATAACATCCTCTTGCTGTTTAAATTGCCTGTTCAATGACTCTTATGGGGAAACTCATAGGAAGTCAGTTAAGTAATTAGCGCATTTTCTTTAATTAGTTTTGCAGCCTGAAACTCAGCAAGGTGCCTCTGACTTACACAGGGCTTGGTGCCAAGTGTGGCTGCCAGGAGGCATGAAGGTGACACGCTGATGGCATGGTCACATTCAGAAAGTGAGGCACACAGCCGGATAATCTCCACTTAAACGCTGTTCCCGGGGGAAGGCTGCACTTCCCTCTGTAATGAGTTTCTGGAGAGAAGCCTTCTCATCCTTAAATTCACTTCCTCACCAAAGACATTCACAGGCAGCACACAGGGACTCCCTGAGGGCTGCTCCAGTCTGAGCCCAGCAGATACAGCAGCTGGGTGGGGCTGCCCTGCCAGCTCAGGTGCCCCTCCAGGTCCCACTGTGCCCATCATTTCCCTGGGGATGAGCTCAGCTGGGATTCCCAGGCAGATTTGGCTGCCAGACTATAAAGTGGTCCTGTAAAAATTGTACCTTAATCCTCGAAGGCAGGAGCTCCTGGGCATGGGCCGTGTCCTTGGGAAAACCAAGGAGAGAAGGGAATTGGAGAGTGTTCCTGTCAC
>VZRO01006272.1:0-59407 GCA_013397915.1 Daphoenositta chrysoptera
CTGTCTTTCCCATGCAAGTAACTTATAACAGTGTTACCGTTTTGTAAACTTCTTGCAGCTGTGCCTTTGTTATCATTCTTTTAGGGAAATGTTTTGAAATAGGTGTTAAGTTAGAATTAGCCAATGAACTTGGTAGGTGGCTAACCAGAGGTCCAATAGCCTCCTGACCTTCATGTAAGCTTGAAGTGAACTAAAGGATATAAACCGTTCTGTAAATTAAAATACATACACATCGCTTCATTCTTCCTGAACTCTGGGCTCTGTGTCTTTATTCCTGGGCTGGCAGCAGCCACAATGGGTAGCATCTCTGGTGGTTTGAGTATCCAAAACATTATTGCTATGTTACTTCAAAATAAAACCCAGTGTAATTTGTCATATATTAGTTCTCATGTCTGTGCTAACTCGTTCTGCATTAATTTCTGTGCCTTGAGGCAGCACCATACTGTGTAAAGCACAGTTGCAAAGGAGAGAGACCTACCTAAAAATCCATGTTGAATTATCAAAAGTGAGCATGATAGAAAGCTTTAGAACAATATAATTTCTGGTAAAGAAAGGCTCTTTTGTTCATATTTAAGACAAAATAGGTTCAAACACTTTATAATGCTGAAGAAAGAAAACATGAAATAAAAATAACATCTGTGAATCTCCTGTTTGAATGTACTTTCTTAAAATGGTGCCATGAGCAAATTCAGCCTGCAATATATAAGAAAAAATCAACCCTTAAATGATGTAATTACTTTTGCAAATATTAACTGAGGTGTCAAACCCCATTCTGACAATACCAACGTGGAAATAGAGGTAACCAAAGCCTTCAAAACTCAGACTGCCATGCAATTTTCCATAATAAGAGTGGCAGAGATGGAGCAACAGGAGAGTAACGTCATTTAGTGTTTCCTTTGTGGTTGTGTACAAAATACTAATAAAATAATCCTTCAAAGGAATTATCTTACAACATGCAACCAAACTGCATTGCATTCTTTAAAGGATAAATTCCCTAAAAGATGTATGTGGTAAAGAGTAGCTCAAATATAAAAGGAAGTATTATTTGTATACAAATTTTTCCTTAAATGAAGTAACGGCATAATTTTGCTTCTACTAGGTTTTGTGTAAATTTTGCTAAAGACTTGATTGTGGATAGAACAAGGCCTGTTATTAATCATGTGTAACTGGAAAATGAGAAATTAAGGCACTGGAAGACATATTGCAAAGAATCTTCCTAAAGTAGTGTAAGTTCTCAAACACACCCAACCCCATTTTCACTTTTTATTTAATGTTTTTCTTTCCACAGAAGAGTTTGCAAAATTAGGCACCCAGACATTTCTTGGCTGCTGATCTATGCAGTCTTGCAGCTCTCTTGGAGTTTACCTTTTCTGCAACTTAAAGCTAAGCAATTGAATTTGAGAGGTGTTGGTGAGGAGATAAAAAGTATTCTGCATCACTCCTGTGGAGGTAAGCTCTGGCAGAGACAAGGCGAGAAGAAGGATGGGAAAGGAATATAGTAACATCTTTAAAAGACTGAAGATACTAAGGGAATAAATGTCAGTGACTGTAAATGTTTAATCTGGAGCTTGCACTTCAGATGTTAATACATCAGAGGAATTTCTCTTTCTTCCTTTCCCCATCTGATTTTATCATAAAGATTATTTCTATTTTTGTGTGCTCATAAACTTTGAAGCTTGACAAGTAATTTGTACATGGAAAGAGAAACACTTGGTTTTGTTTGGTTGGTTTTTCTTTTTTGGTTTTTTTTTTTGGGTTTTCTTTTTTTTTTGTTTGTTTTTTGTTCGTTTGTTTTGTTTTGTTTTGTTTTTTGTGGGCCCATGTTCCTCTCTGATGCTTTCTCTGCAAACTGGAAAGAATTTCAGCATAGTCTATATCTCTCACCTGCTAATTTTTCCTAGGGCTTCAAGCTCGCTTTGTCAAGGTTTGCTTTGTATTTAATGCGTTAAATTCTGTATTCTTGTAACTATTACTCACATATGTTAAACACCTTGGACAATGGCATTGTAGTGGGCTGACTCTGGCCAGATGCCAGACACCCAACAAAGCTACTCTATCACTATTCTTCTCAGATGGACAGGGGAGAGATCACTCAACAAATACTGTCATAGACAAAACTCAAATTGGAGATATTAATTGAATTTATTACTAATAAAATCAGAGAATGATAATGAGAAGTAAAATCAGACCTTAAAAATACCTTCCCTCCACACCTCCCTCCTTCTCAGTTCCAGAACCTGGACCACTCTCTCCCCCTCCTTCTTCACTGACCTTGCTGTCCGCAGTATTGTTCCTCTCCCATATTCTTACTCTGATCTGGCTGCAGTTACATCTGCTTTTTGCCATCTTAAATATGTTATCATGGACTTGTATCTACTATTTCTAACTGGCCCAGCCGTGGCCAGTGGTGGCAAGTCTGTACTGGAGCTCCGAGGGATTGGCTCTGCTGGCCATAGGGGAAGCTTCTGGCAGCTTCTCACTGAAGCCACCTCTTTAGTCCCTCCCGCTACCAAAAACCAGGCCATGCAAACCCAGTAGAGGTATTCTTTTCAGAGGTGGACAATGTTAAGTTTAAATTGACTGCAGTTTTGTGCATTTAAACACATGTACTTGGATAAAGCCAGACAAACTTTAAGGCCAAAACCTACAATGTTAGTTTAGAATACCAGGCACTGGTGTCTTGTCAGTGTGGTTTCACAAACTTTCTCTCCCTTGAACAGAGTAAATTCTCTCCACTTGCTCATAGGACTGAGTTGAATTTTCTCAGTATCTTTCCTACCTCAAACTTTGTTGACAAAGAAAAAAGTAAATCTGAGGTTATGTAAGCAGTTATGCATTCTCATTTCCTAACTGTTAAACCTATAAATATATAAATTACATCTAACTTTACACCTCCATGATACTTTGCAGAAGACCAGATTCTTTCATCAGGTCTCTTCCATTTTGGCTCTGATGGGCAGAAAAAAAAATGTCCAGACACAGGCAATCCACAAACCCAAAAGTGGTGTACATGTTCAGATAAACAGAGGGAGAAGGAAGGATGCACACAGTCACTGTCAGCCAGTAACAGGATAGAATATCTATTCTGTTCTTGAGTTTGTCCTCTTTTTGTCTTTCCATGAATTTTCATCATTATCAATGCCGTCAAGTTTCCCACAGGCAACTGACTAGTTTTTTCAAGGAAGGCTTTCTTGTGAAGTCAGTTCTCTAACAATGGATTTGGTCAAGTGTTTATTTTTTAATAAAACTCTGAATGCTAATGTATCAAATTCAATAAAAGGAAACAGCAATTTCAAAACTGTTTTCATCTTCTATTTTCTCCTTCCTGAACCACATCTACAAACTTTACCAAGCTAATTTTGTGTAACTCCTCTCAGGCTGCAAAATTTCCAAACGTTGATTTCGGCAGAGGAAGGGAGACTCTTATTTTCTTGCTTTTTTTGGTGCTTTGGCATCCCTTTGATTCTACATGTGCACAGAATCCTATAGGCTAGCAGCTCTGCAGTCTTTCCTACCACATCCTGCAGATGATTATGAAGCATGAAGGAAACTGAGGATGACTGAGTAAAGATAATAGTATCCTTTGGAGGATATTAGGAAGCTGTGCTACGGGATGTTGGGAAGGAGGGGAGTAGAAATCAATAAGAAGAAACATTATGTTAGCACTAGAGACACAGAAGTCAAGTGGCCCTGGAGAATCACTCTGTTCTACAGTGTAGGTACAGATGAAGCTGCAGGCACATTGCACTGTTGTTCCAAAGATTTCCGCATCATGTTCAGCTGACAGTGCAGGTTTTTAGTGTGGTAAAAAGCTGTTCCCGCTTACTTCACTAGTTCTAGCCCACATACTGTTTGCAAGCTGAACCATCTCTAATGTCCTGCTATTAAAAAAATAGTCTACTCAATAAACAAGTGAAACTAATATTGGAAATACTTTTCTAGATTGATTCCAAGTCTCACTGCTATTATTGCTGACTCAGAGTGAGTAACAGCAATGATGGCCTCCTGTCCTTGAAAAAGAAACTTGATAGATGATTTTGTCAAATTTACTTTTCCATGCCCACACAATAAACTACAAAAGTGAGACTTAAGACCAAACTCCTATGGTATCCAACTTCAGTCTGCACCGGCTTGGTTTTTTTGCTCCTTCTGGAAATGATTCTTTATAAAGCAACTGAAAACTGCTGCCAGCTCCATATGTGATAATGTGCACAGCAGCAAACCATCAAATACTTATATCATAGGAGGTAATGAGAACAAGCTGAGTAATTGGACTGGCCTGAGTAGAAAGGATCTAGCAAAATTTTGAAATGCCATTTCAATTTGCTGTATCTCTCCATCATGTTCACCAGCATTATTTCTGCAATTGGATTTTATTCAGTGAAATTGCTGGGGGCATCCAGACGTCATAGTAAGTTAAGCATTTGTGACAGTATTAGAGAATGTGATTATGGTAACAATAATCTATAAATGGAAAGTTGTAGTCAGTTATAGTGATCTAAAACTGTGGCCATAAGAAAGATTCAGCGCTAAAGTATTGTCTTTTCTCTTGGAAAGCTTCTGCTTCTTTTGTTTTTCTTTTTGCTTACCTTGAGCAAATAGCGCAGATATTGTTTGACTGTATGTCCTTGTAAAAGCTACATGAGAAAAATTTAAAAATACAAATTAAATCTACTGATTTCATCATACAACTAATGGATGTACAGAGAAATCATATTTAGGCTGGGTAGAGATTATTCTCAAATTTAGCAGACATTGACTGTTTATTGAACTAATGAGTAAGATTCACTTCTTCACTGTTATCACTTGTTAATCTCCTATTACTATCTACTAAATGCCATTTTAATAATCTTATCTGTGGAGTGTTAAATTCCCATTTTTTTTTTTCTGAAAAAATGAAAAACAAAGAAATACAGAAAAGAATGGGCATGAAAAGAGAAAAGAACAGGACTAAAAAAACCAGGAAACAAAAGTGGAAAGGCAATCAAATACTAAGCAAATCTAATTTCAGAGAGAATAGTCATATTGCAGAAATCTTCCAATTAGGAATTCATGAGGCTGACATTCAAGAAGCTTAAAGAAATAATCTGAAACTGAGAAGCTGCTGTTTAATATTGTTGGAAGGTGCTGCATATCTGTAATTCAAACCAGGTTTTTGGTTGAATTTCCACTGACTGGAAGGTCAGGAAAACCATCTCTCAAAGAGCTTGTCACCTGAGGGCCTGCTGGTGCGTAGAGCCCAGGCAGCTGCTGGCTGACAGTCCCACCCTTTGCCACCGCTGCTCTTCAGGGCCCTGGGCAAGGCACAGACCAGCTACTCAAAGGTGTCTCTGGACGTGCCTCACCACCGAGTCTGGCTTTCTGCTGTCTACCTGAACAGAGTGGTAAACGGCAACCCTCTCCTTCACAGGCCTGTAGAAGGAACTCATAGCTAATAGTGGACAATGCTAAAAATCACCAAATACTTAGAGTTGATATCTTATATGAGCTGATCACTGTTTTATTCTTTAGTGTACGAATTCACTGCCAGCTCACAGATTTGTCTTGCTTTAGGCAAAATGGAAAACTTCTGCCCCTCATACATATGCAGTCACCCATAAAATAAGAGTCAAAAGACATTTAGCTGCCTCTGCTACCTTTCTCATTGCCAGCCACATGTATTTTATGTTGTAAGCTGCATCCAGCTTAATGTTGTATTGCTTCCGATTGTTTTTTCCCCATCCTTTCTGTGGATATATGAAGTACAGGAAAAGATTTTTCAAATTCATGTTCTCCATAACAAAAGCAGCAATAGGGTTTTCTTAAAGGAAGAGAAAGGAATGTCTGAAATCACATCTGTCCTCATGTATCATGAATAAGATTGAAAAAACTGAAGAACAGGAATAAGGAAGCAAAATGCTGGAGGGAATGAAGCTCTCAGATATACAAGCTCAGAAAGAAATTAAATTCATAGACACCACTGGAAGGGGGAAAAGACTGGGACTAATTATTGCTAAACTTGTAATTATCAGAGGGGAAAAAAAAGGCATAGAAGAAAAGAGAGAAGACATTACAGAAAGACAATAACAGTGTTTTAAGGAAACTAATTGAAAACTCAAAGCAATTTGATGCCATTGCACAGACAAAAAGAGAGATCTCAGGCGCAACATTCATATTTGATCTAAAATCCCTCTTTTCATGCTTTTTTCCCAAAATGGATATTCAGAAATTGAATTCATCATTTATGTAATTTCTACATATATTTTTGGTGTAGAATATTGTTCGTAAAAATCTTTGGAGATACCACACCTATGGAAGTTTGTTGGCTTATTTACAGACAAAATAAAAGAGTAAATTCAAAGTTAAGTTCATAGGTCTTGTATAGTAAGTAATTTCTTTTTCATAGTAAAATATGAAATAGTGATTGGGATGTTGAGAACCTCCAGCAGCTACCCCAGTAAAAATCTTGTAGATATTGAAATATCCATATGTATTATATCTTAAAGAAGACTAAATAAAACCCCACTGCACTTTCAAACTTTAAGTGCATCAGGTAGATTCTAACTAAGCTTGCTTAGTGCAAAGACCTTTTCTACTACTTCTTTAGAGGCTAGACAACTGGATCAAAGTTTCTTCCTGATTTTCTTTTTTTTTTTTTTTTCCAGGTTCTGGGTGGCTGGATGTCACCCAGCTCTATCCTGTACTCATAGGACCATCCCAACTCTTGTTTAAACATGAGCTGAGTTTTTCTGAAGATTGAAGTGTAGGGACTCATTCTTTATGCCTTTAGGAAAAGGCATATGGATTTCATTCTTATTTAAAATACACAGGTTTGTGCATGATTACTTAGCATGTAATGTAAAATATGTGTATCAGTAGGGAGTAGCGTGTACATCTAGGTTATTAAAAAATGATTCTTATTTGAAATATGTTTATTTTAGGTCAGAACTCTGATCATTTAGCATTACTGTTTATGAAATTTCAGTTAG
Organism: Daphoenositta chrysoptera; assembly: GCA_013397915.1. Taxonomy (NCBI): domain Eukaryota; kingdom Metazoa; phylum Chordata; class Aves; order Passeriformes; genus Daphoenositta; species Daphoenositta chrysoptera. The sequence continues at coordinate 6,969 of VZRO01006272.1, forward strand.
AATATTCATTCTGCTTGCTCTAAGAGCTCTGGGGGAGTAATTTGCATTGGTTCTTCTGTACCCATTTATTTAGATTTTGCTTCTGAAGAAATCAGAAAGACAAAATAATGTGTTTCTTCATGAGAGCAGAAAACAGTGAATTTTCATCATTAAAAATGCCTCTACAATCTACTTTTCCTTTAAGGGGTAAAAATTGTAATCCTTTAGCCTTATATCTTCATGAACTTTGCTCTTCATGAACTTTCTCTGTTCGGTCAAGTTTAATTTGTTAAATTTGATAAACTACAGCATTCTACAAGATACTAAATCTGGCTTAGATTTTTAATTATTGAACCCATTTTAACTACTGTGTTGTTTTCTGTGTGTTGGAAAAAATAGTGGTGTTCCAAATTGCCATAACAACAGGCTGCACTCCTTAAAACAAGATAAGCTGTGTGTCAAAGTAAAACTGTTGCCATGGTAACCAGTTGAATATTTAAAGTGCAGCATCCTGGTTTAATCAGTCAAATTGCCCCTTTTTCAGAAATCAACTGCATCAACATTCTTACAGCAGAAACAGTGAGAATAGGAAAACATGGGAGTTAATAAAAAATAATTTCTACCCTGTATGTATGTTCCCTTTCTGAGTGATTTTGTTTGAGATGAGTCACTCAAACTGCTTCTTTCTAACAAGAGTGCAAATACTGTATCCTTTTATCCTAGAATTCTCAGAATTTCCTCTCATCTGTTCAAGATATGCTTCCCCTAAACAGGTTAGTAAAATATTAGCATGTAAGAATGTAGTTGCACATTCATAAAACCTTCCAGTAACAATAATACATATTTATAACCTTTCTGGGAAGACTTTTAAAATGGCAGTGGAACTTAAATAAATCCATTAAATCATTATCTTCCCTTTTTATGAACTTTATTATTACATGGTCAAATACAAATGCTATTTCATCATTTAAAAATTGCTTTTATTTTTCTGATTTTGCAATTTTTTTTTTTTTTATGTAGAGAAATATTTTATGCACTTAAAATGAGATCATTTTCCCTTGGAAATTTAAAGAAAAATATTTTAATTATTAAACTGTTTTTATCTCAAAAAATAGAGTTTTGCAGCATAGATGTCTGTTGTACCATACTTAGTTGTGTTACGCCATCTCAGATTCCTGTATTTTTGGCAATGAAAATCAATGAAGCATCAAGAAAGTGACATTTATGCCTCAGAAGAATGCAGAAAAGCAAAAAGTGTCGCATTTTAAAGGCTACACACGCAACCCACAATCACTACATTGTTCTTTTGAGATACTGGTTGGTATGAAAGAGGGTGAATAGGGTTCATTGCCTGCACACAGCTATTGTACAAATCCTAGCTCACCTTCCAAGGTCTCTAGGAAGTGCTATTAGCCTACGCTTCCTAATAAGGATTTTGAGTCAGAGAGCCTGACTCTGAGTCTCAGTGGTATAGTTGCTTGTCCTATTTCTTTTTTAGCCTAGAGAACATAGTGACTGCATAGCGAAAAAGACAGATTCTGCAGATTTGGAATGGTTTCCTTCCTCTCATGAATGGTCAGTCAGTGCTGTACTAGGACCTGTGGCAAAACTCTTAGAATTAAAATGGCCTCTTCTAAGAAAAATATTCTTAATTTTGTAAGACTAAGTAGAATATCACAGATGTTGTACAGCTTTTGCATAAAGAGTTTTTAAAAAACTCTATGAAATCTCAAGCAACAAATTTTTTTTTTCAGGCCCCACAGGGAAAATATATACTGTTTCTATTATGTTCTTTTTTTCCCTGGCTGTTCTATTAAGCCTTACTGAAAAAGAAAAAGCAGGACTTCAGTGAGGCTTTGCCATTTCCTGATGCAGTATCTGTATGCAATACAGTATGTATCCTGGTGAACAAAGGAGGAAACCTTCCTCAAAAAAGATGCTGAAAAGTTATTAATTTCTAGCACAGAACAATCTTTAATTCAGAAAATATTTAATACAATGATAGAAAAGGTTTGATTGTACTTTATGCTCGCATATATTATTGGTACTATGTTACAATAGTTTGAGGATGACATCACAGCTGAGACTTTCAGAAATTAAATGTAGATATCTGCTCTGCTTTCTAAGTGGCTGTCAAAACTTTTTTTTCCTGCTTGCGGTGATAAGTCTTCCTTTCTTCAGGTGCTACAGAGACATTGTTTTGTTATTGATATATGAGGGAAACTGCTAGATTTGGTGGCCAATATAAATTCGTGATATCAGAGTTAATTGTCAGTTAATCAGCCCTAAGGTGATTTAGGCTTCAAATGTGTTGAAGTGACATGGTCTGGAATCCTTTTACTCCTGCCACAAACAGCATTCTTTGATTATTTCAAGTGACCGTTAGCTTTAGAGTTCGAATGAATCACATGACTCTGCCACACCACAGATGTCAGGGTCTATGGGCTGGCCTTTTCGATGAATGAGAAACTGGACACAAATTATACCGTTTTTGATAAGGGCAAGATAGCTACAGCAGCCTGTTAACTGAAGTAGTCATGAAAGAGTGAAAATAGCTGCTCTCAAGAATCCTGGTCCCAAGTACTACTTCTCCACTGCAGGAAGCAGATGGTTTCTGAAAGCCGACTTGGAGGATATTTTTATACTGCAGCCGAGATACAAGTGCAGCTTATGAAGGCAAGGAGCGAATCTGCAGTAACAGGGAGCTCAGTGCAGGCTGCAATCTGTGGGAGGGAGCTTTGGTGAAGACGCAGGCAGGTATTTTATCCGATGCTCTGACTAAGATAATTTGCCTGAAGCTGAGCGTTACCACATGCTATCCTTATGTTACTCCTGGAGAAGAATTCTGAAACTAGTTTAGAAGAATCCAAATCAGTGAACTTCCTTTAGTTGTTGTGTAAATTCAATCTCAAGATGGAAACTTACCTACAATTGTTGTAACATATCCAAACAGAGAGAAGGACAAAGACCAACATTGCAGCATTTCTTAAGACTAAATGGTGCTCAGATGCAACCATTTTTAAACTACAAATAAAAGACGAATCTCCTTGGCATGCTGCCTAGAAACATGGATGTGGAAGGCAAAGTGAAAATAAGATCAGCCAGTGCAGCTGGTGAAAAGACACACATCTCATCCAAGCCATCGAGGCTTGCTCTATGCTGAGCTGCCTAGAGTTGCCCACAGACTGACAGGAAGATCTATCTGTCAGCAGGAAGTGTAGGGTCCAGAGGTGCCCACTGCTCTGCTAAGTGCCTAAGTGGGTATTTGGCCCAGACATCCATGTAGAGAGTGTCAGCTGAGGAGGGACATCACCCTCAAGGTGCTTGAAGGGCTTCCCACCTCATGCCTTGGGTGTCCACAGCACTGTCATTTGAATCATATCATGTGTCCCTCCTCTCTGGGCCTGGAGCCTGTGTGGGCAGCACTGTCTTGCTGATGGCCATGGGGTGAGGCACAGGACTGATCCCCAAGGCTACCATGGCTCCTGCCACCTTGCCTTTGGCCTCGGGCCAGCCCTGTCCCCACTGCCCTGCCATCCATGGGCCCTGGCTGTGCCCCTGGCGATGTGTCCCCACCAAGCTGCCCTGCTGGGAAGGACGGGACCTCTCCTGGGTGGCTGCAGCGACAGTCAGTGCAGGCTCCCTCAGAACCAGAGCTGGCAGCACAGGGCCCAGCCAGGGGCTGTGTAGCGCCAGGGACTTGCTGCCATCTGGGTTTGCAGCTGGGAAAATTGTAGCAAAACTTTAAGTGGGAAGGGCAGGGCCCTGCTCTGTGGCTGGTGCCATGGCTGAGGTGTCGTGCAGAGCTGGACAAGCCTCGGCACCTTCATGCCCTTATCCAAGTCAGGTGGGTTGTGCTCATCCTCTTGCATTGTTTTATCCCTGGTGCTTTCCCATCTGCAGGTATTTATGTGTTTACGTTGTTCACAGTTAAATGATAAAGATAAATAACGTAACACATCAGTCTGACATTTAGTGTGCGCTACTCTTTTTGTATGTGCAGATTGAGATAATATCACTGTATAGACAGCATGGAAATTTTCACTGATGCAAACAGAAATACGTACTTAATGTTTTCCCAGACTTCTATTTCAATGAAATAAGCTCTCACTCAGACAAAAAGGCCTTTGCTATTCCTGTTCTCTCCAAGTCTTAATTAGCAGTTGAGCTTTGAAAAAATAACAAGCAAAGAAGTGCAGCCTCTGTAGCCATTTCCTTTGTGTTAAGGACAGAAGCAGCTGTAAGGGACACTGTGTTTCCTGATCCCTTGAATTTATTTTATTGACATGTGTCTAGACTGTTTGTCCTATAGTGCCTACTGCTTGAGGATTGGCTTACAACTAAGCCTGGCCTGTCGGTTTTATCTGGGGCTTCTTCTCTCTTGGTTTACCAAACAGCAGCCACAGCTGGGTCGGCAGGATCTAACCCTGTTCTTGTCCTGATCTTGTGTTCCTTCAGCTACAACTTTCAATCCAAACAAAGTCTGACCCAGGACTGCTACAGTGGGTAATGTTCTTGTGGCATGTGTAAGAAGGTGTCTTCTGCTGTACTGATGCACTGTTTCATGGTATAGTAGCATTTTGTTGACTTTTTGGGGTTTTTTTTGGTTTTTTTTTTAAATTTTTTTTAACCTCTGTAGCGATGTTCAAATCTCCTCCTATGATACAAAATTGTTTGTTTGGGATATTTCAGTCTTTGACTTTAATTTGCTCAGGTATTTGCTCTTTCTAAAGGTATCTGTTGCATGTAATGTCTTCATACCACACATAATTTTACCTTTTCACACATACCAGTGGCAGTTAGGAATAAAAAGGGAAGTGTCAGTCTCAATATAAATGATTGGTATGACTTGTACAGACTGCTGCTGCATGGCATCCTTCTCCTCACACACCTAAAGACATCACTACAGATAAACAAGAATTCTGTGTATCCTGTGCACAAAGTTGACCTGCATACAAAGAGCAGCTTGGGTGCTTGTGGTGGCAGGCCTAGCATAAATCAGTAGAGAAAATAAATCAGAAATCTACTCCCAAATTCACTTCAAAATCCTCATCTCCTGAAGGCAGACAACGCCATTTGTTCTCAGTAAGACACAGTGTTAGCTAGATGAATACATGCCATTAAACCTGGCATGCAATGTTTAACATCACTACAAACTCAGAATAAATTCAGCTGCAGTACTTTTCCTCCTCCTTTTTTTCTCTTTCCCTTGGGCATTAATTAAACACAGCATTCACAAGCTTGGCCCCTTTAAGAATTATCATTCTTTACATATCTCAAGCTGTGAATAGAGGGGATAGTTATATTAATTTCTAATCACTTTTTAACAGGCAGTGTCTGGGTTGCATGTAGCCAACACTAGGTATCTGTAGGATTTTAAATACTTTTATCCATTGGTATGCAAATTCAGAACCAATTAGAATCTTATTGCTAGAGGTATGAATTTTATTTTTTAGAAAATATATGAGTGATCATAAAGAACTCAAAAGTAAACCATGCACCTCCTGAAGAGAATTATTTATCATTTATGTTTAAAAAAAATACCTCATGTTTATACAAATGCCTGTGAGAAGTTCATGTGGTATAAAAATATACATCCAAATGTGCCCAAAAAAATAAATGTTTGGAAATTCACCAGAAATATGCAAAATCTCTGTCAGAATGTCACTAGATTACAAATCTGAAAGAAAAAAAGCCTTTTACTTGTGTAAAAAGAAATTATATATGCAATATAGTTTGAATTTTACATAGAATATTTTTATTCCCAAAATGACTTGTTTTGCTTGTGCTTTCTTCATTATTTTGTCTTCATTGGTGCTTGAAAGCACATTTTTTATTTAGGAAAAACATACTCCTTTATTTTAGCAAATTCTGCTACAATCAGTCCTTGACCTAGATTCCCACATTTCTCAGAAAATATGTTTCTGAAGTTGTTCAGACTCCATTTCATAAGAGAATGAGTTCTTGGAATGTAGTATTTAGTCAAAGCTCAGCGTGTGAATCAAAATTGGACAAGACTCACATTGTTCTGCTCTCAAATGTCATTTTTAGCATGTTCAATAATTACCGCACAGCTGGCTTTAATAAAATGTGTGCTGGAAAGGGGCCAGGTTCATGCAATATTTAAATATATGTTTAGCTGGAAAACAAAAAGGAATTTTGCAATCTAACTTTTGAACTGGTAGTCGTGAGACAGAGCATGATTTTAAGTGCAAAAGGAGAGAGCTCAATGTAATATACATCCCTTTTTGTAAGCATTGAAAGAACATAATGCAGTCTGAGTATTAAGAAAAATCCAATAGCTAGCACTGCAATCTCTGAGCTAACTTGTAGTCATAACTCTTTTTGAGATCTTCAAAGAATATATGACACTATTTACAGGAGAGAGGAAAATAGAAACATTGTTTACCACCATACAGTCTCAATAATTAGGCAGAAAGGTTACTTAGAATAATATTCTAGTGCAAGGTAATAATTTGCATTATTTTACTGGTGTTATGACCAAATTAGGAGTGAGAGACGTGCATGATCAAGCTCAGAAATTAGGTGTGCATGAGCTTCCATGTCGGGACAGCAGCTGTTCTTGCAGTATAAGTGAGCAAACATCAAAAAAAAGAAGACTAGTAAATATTACAGTCAAAAGGAAGACCAGATAGCAGCCAAAAATTAGAGCAAGGGGCAGTAGTTGAGTGTATCTGTACCTACCATGTCTAGAGGTAAGATTTTAGGCTAAAGAAAGAAAGATTACTGAATAAAAGAGCATCTGGAACATGGAACAAAGTCTGATCTGCGAATTAGGAGTCACTTTCAAAATTAAAATGGCAGAAGGCAAGCTATGGATTCTGAAAAGCTTAAGTCTGGTTCTCAGAATATTGAGAAGTTAACAGGAGCTGAATTAATTCTTTTAGTCCAGAGATGTTTGTTCTTTCTTCAGCCGCATGTTTAACAGAGCAAGTGACAGCGTAAAGCATGTATGTATCTGTGTTGTGTGGTTCAAGAAGACCTAGATTGTATTATGCTTCCAGATAATCTAGAGTTTTGAATATATGGGTTCCATTTTCTGCATAAGACTTAGGAATCCGTGTTGGCTCAGGGAAAAACTATGAATATCCTTGTTTTGGAGCTTGGAATTTCATAACTGAGAGAAGAGTTTTGTTAACATTTGCCATCTCAAGGTCATGTTAGAGAGTTAGTAGTGTTTTGAAAGTTCAGAAAGTATCTGCAGCCAAATATGACTTATTTTTACTTGCATTTGGTCTGGCAGATGCAGTGCTCGCGCAGAGGAGGACCTGACTGCAGAGATCACTGCCACGTGCAGGATCTACAGATGTATTGGGAATGTCTGCCTGTGTAAACACAGATGCTATTTTGCAAAAGTTTCTAGATAGCAGCTGAATGATGACTTAGACATTTTTTGTCACTGCAGAGCTGCACGTAGTCCTGTGTACAGCATCATGAAAGGCATTAGAGCAAACGAGTACCAATGGAGAGCTCTTTACTCTGGAAATTTTGTGCACCCCACATTTTTGCCATAATGCTCTCTTCAATAAGCCTTAGTGCTCTTCTGTGAGATAAAATGCATAGTAATGACAAGAGATAACTGGCATCCTTCTGTTTAAGTGAAATTGCTTTGAAATGTGGGTTTATTGAATGTGATATTTCACAGAAATACAATGACTTCAGTAAAATTTACATGAAGGAATTTTTTTTAAATCCTGAACTTTTTGGTAGCTTTACATGTTGGAAAAAATGGCAAAAGAGTGGAGAGCATAGAAAAAAGGGGGAAAAGAGAGGCAAATTTGATAGCTCAGTTCTTTTTAGATATTTTATCACACCTTTGATACTGTATTAAAAATTATTCCCTTGCCTTCATGCGGATCAAAAGCAAAGGGAAAACCTCAAAACTTGTCACAAAACTGAATATTTATCTTCCACAGAGCTTCAGTGTTAAGCATACTTTAAATAGCTGGCTTGTTCGTCTTTCCATGGAGAGTAAGAGGAACAGATTGCTGTCAGGGAATTTAAAGGGATTATTATAATTGGGATCAAATTACATTTATAACTACTAAGGAAATTCAGAATGTGATCTCTGAAATCAGAATCAGTGCCTGAACTGGAAAAAGAGACTGAGTATGAATTTTATTGCTCACAAAAATGAAACTTAATTTTAATGATTGTAGATACTTTCAGTGAGTGGTTGAATATATTAAAATGTTCAACACTGTTAATTGTCACTGTGAAAACAATATGATGAAGAAATCTGTTTTCAAAGTGAAATCCGCTGGTGGAAACATATGACAATTAAAAGCTTACACTAAATTGTCTCTATGAAGTATAGTTAATTTTTAGATCCTCAAAATCTGTAACCATTTATTGATACCATGTCTATCAGCTATTTTATTTTATCTGGCAATTTGCTGACAGCATTTAGTTTATCGCATTTTGAAACCCATTTCTACAACCATTAAAAGCGATCTGGGATAGGACTTGCATCATTTTGCTGGCACTATAGATGTATATATTCCTGGTGTAGTGGTTAGGAACAGAACTGAAAAAAAAGTAGCTTGATTTGAAAACACACAGACAAATATTATAGCAACTTGTAAATTTTGATTGCTAATACTTTGAATTTTTCAATGATAATATAATTATTTTCACATGCATTATATTTCTAGCACAGGATAACTGTTTGTTAGTTTTGAGAAAATTATTATATGTCTCCGAAAGGGATGGCAGGATATTTTTTCATGAATATGAGCTTTATTACAAATGGATTCAATTTAAATATATAAACACTTTTGCAGTAGTTAAACATGTATTTGGCTACAGGTCTCCTTAGTGTTTTGTTTTAAAAGAATGTGTATTAAAACAAGTGAATTCTTGAGTGTCACTAGAATTTTCTGCTTATTTCAGATCTCTATTTTTGCCAGCACTGTTTACCTTTCACTATTCCCTATTAATCTGTGTCTAAACTTCTTTATTGAGTTGATGATGTTACATAATATTTTGAAATGCACTGCATGTTTTCTTGCAGTATTTTCCATTTTTCCAATACTTTCAATCTTAGCCTGATGGACTAATAGTATTTTACTGACCCAAACAAACAAAACCAACATTTCCTGAAAACTACATTTCCTGATGTGATTTTTGTGAAGTCAGTTGAGTCAAAATACAGAAGAATTCATATCCATGGCTTAGTGAGTCTAACCTGTTAATGCTCTGAGTCAGGGTATGGTACATAGCACTTGGTAATCTTTCTGGTTCAGTCAGGCTTGGTGAGATCTTTTCTCCTTTGATGTTTTGATGCTCCTTTGAATAAAAAAAAGTATTATTCCATGTGTAGTTAGATCGCTCTCACTTTTGTACACAGAACTTCTGCATACAGAGGTCCCAGCAGCATGACTTTAGAAGGTATAATCAGTAATAGATTCAGGATGCAAAAAAAGCTTATTGCAATTGTTTTAGATAGCAACGCACAAGCTTACTAATGACTAGTCTTCTTGACAATATCATAAATCCTGGTATTGCTGTTCAGTCCTTCAAAGTAATTACTGTATTATTCCTACCAATTTGTCCAGTGTAGAGTCTTGTAGATGACACTTTAAACTGTGATCGAATGAATTGAGTTCTGAAATCAGAAGCTGATAACAAATAATTCTAATGAGGCTCCTTCTATTTGTCATAGAAAATGACTATAAATGGAAAATTAACTCACATTTATATTTTGTTAAATATATACTGGTGTTTTAAACGTTCATCTGACATCATGGGCATGATTTCCATGCAGAAAGGTTAGGTGTTCTGCTCTAGCTTTTATCTGCCTCTCTGATGTTTCTTAGAATGTCACTCATATTCTGGCAAGATTAAAAAGCTTTTCAGTGCACTGCTTTATTTTGCAAATGCTCAGTCCAGTTGTGGCCTGGAAGGTCCTGGTATACTAATGCCAATTCTTTGACCAATTACTAGTAAAAGAAATACAGGTCATCTGTTGTTGAATGGAGCTCTGATGTCTTTTGAAGCACTGTTCTGAGCAAGTGCTGACATTCTTTTCAAGATGGCACCAGCAACTTAAAAATTTTGTAGTCACTTTCACCTTGTATCTACATTCTTTAGCTCCAATTTAGTAAATTTTCATGGCTCTGGGTGATTAGATCACTAAATAATCTTATAATCAATATAGGGAAGCTGAAGAAGATAAAGAAAATCCTAATTGGATATATATAATGATGGCACAGTTATTTGATTTATAATCACATAAAATATTAGTCATTTATGAAAATCTAATACCATCCACTATGCAAAACTGTCCTGACTGGCAACTAATAATATTGTGGTCTTCAGTATTTCCAAGGGTTTTTTTGAGAGGAAGCTGGACCTTTTTTTTCATATGTAAGATTAAGTATTTAGCATAAGTGGTATGTGTGCAGGCTAAGTATCTTAGGCCTTGCCTTCTCCTCTATGTTCCCACTGTTCTCTCAGTACAGACTGAATTAGACCCCCATCTTCCAAAAGGTCAAAATTCCAGTCTACTTCCTCCCCTCGTTAGGCTCCTTAAAAATGTGTCTTTGCCATCTTATTTCAGAAGAATTTCTGCACAAAAATGCTCAGCACTATCTTGACCTGTCTGAAATTATATTTTACTGAGTAGGACTTGTTTAAAAAGTACTTCCTCCTAATTTTGTTTTGCATCCTTTAATCAACTCAGTACAGTTACAGGATTTTTATGTTATATTGTGCATAACTATCTCACTCACAAAAAACTGAAACTACTTCTGACATACCACACCAGGTGTAAGTTCTGAAACTGCAATTATCAGAACTTTATTCCCATATAATCCATGCCTCTTTCTAAGTTTTACAGGTCCTAAGAAACGACAGGAGTACCTGTGCAAAATGTAAACCTGGAAAGAAAAATAACAGCTATGTTTCTGTTCAGAAATGGGAAAATTAAGAAAACACCAAAATAAACAACCAAATTAACTGATGATATCATAAATAACATAATAAAAGCAAGGTTTTCAGATGCATATTGGGACATCTAGACAAAAGCATGTTATAAAGAGCTTCTAAACATGAATGGTATTTATGAGGTAGATATAAATGTCCACTTGAGAGCCATTATGTTCTACTATGTAAAGAAGCATTTAGGGACTTTTGGAAATATGTAATTATGGTAGTGCAGAAGCTCTAAATTGGGTTTCCATAAATGTTTTATGAGGCATTTGTTAATTGCTCTGTTAAGGTAATCTCTTAATTAATATTTTACCTTTATGTCACTAACAGATTTTAGACACACTGGAAGAATAATCTGTTATAATGAACTTCTCAATTTAGTTTTGCATACTGAAACAAGGCATTCCTTAACTGATTATTTAGTGCAAAAAAAGTATAAAAAAATTACTCTAATTGAATAGGTGTTATGAGAGTTAAAGGTTCAGTAGTTTTCTCTTCTTGTTTCCCTGTTTTTCTAGTGGAACATGTAAACATATTTTCAGGGAAAACCAGAGAAGGGGTGGGTGTGGGTGAGGAAAGAGACACACTTGCTGCGACACTGGCTGTCCGGCTAGCTGTGTATTCGCCAGTGCCGGCACCCGCCTGGATGGGAGAGGATGGCGGAGGCTGCTCGCGGGCACGGGAGGGTCAGTGAAGTTCCAATTCGGGTTCACCAGACCCAGTGGTGATGGGGGCACACTGGAAAGCAGGAAGGAGGCGGAGGGGCTTCTCGTGGTAGAGGGTTTATTGGGGCACCAAGATCATGCAGAGAAGCCCCGAGGGGCTGTTACCCAGGTATTTTATCCCTTACAGAGTGGGAGGGGAGAGTACAAAATGCCCACTGGTGCAGGGACGCGGGGTTTGAATTCCGGCAGGCAAGGGTACAAACCAATCAGGAACACCGTGGGAGGGGAGAGATCTCTCCTGAGGGAGAAACCAAACACAGGGGAAAAAGCGGGGAGATGGCAGTGGCCAATTCTGGCCGTGGAAGTGGCCATAACGCACTGCAACACACACTTTACATTTTCATCTATGCCACCTTTACTTCATGACCGTGTCCTTCAGGAAGAGAGGTTTGAACTGTGATGTCTCCCTTGAAAAGATATTACTGTGAGTCACAACCTGGTCTGTAATGTCATATGTAGACCACCTGTGGCACATCATGGTTTGATGTAGCTGATGAACAAAAATTAAATTTGGCTTCCTAAATTTTCTCAAAACGAACAAACAAAAAAAGCAAGGGTATGTCATATTCACATTCTACCACTGTGTAGCTGTCACTGGGAGGAAGCGGAAACTGAGGCCTGAGGGCATGAGTTGTGCCATTCTGGGATATGGAGTAAATGATTCCTCACCACAATTACAGGAATGCCTGTTCAAAAGCCCATTATGATTTTTCTTAAATCACTTAAGTCTGATTCTATCAGACAAAAGTAAAATTAAAATACTGACCAACTTCTTGAAATATATTGTCCACCTACTTTTCTCTTTCATCACTGAAGAAATTCTGAGAAGAAAATTCTTTGCGTCTGCTGATCTCTTAGGCTTTATGCAAGGGCCAAGATATCAGTTGCAGTGCTGGCAGGAGGTTTTTCTATTTCTCCAATATATGGGAATGTTTAAGTAGGGATGAGATCTTATTTTATTGAGATGATATATTATTTTTTTATTCTAGAACTTCTACATTTAGTATGGGTCTGTTACGAAGCAATCATGATACCAAAAGTTACTTAGAAAGGGTTCACTGTTTCAGCAGTGGGTAAGAGAGTTCCAGAAGTAGAGGTAGACTAAATAACAGACATTCCAAGAAATTACTAAATGGAACAACTTATAGAAGTTCACAAAAGTTAACTCTGATTACATCAGAGAGCTATATAAAAACCTCTGCTGTGGTGGAAATTTGTGTTTTGTCTAAACCCAGAAGATGATCACTCATCAAGCTTTATGTGTTTTACTCCTTTGCTAGCCTGACATTTAGGATTGGGTAGTTTCTGAACAAGGTGTTTGCCTTCCTGTCATTCTCATAGGTCTTAAAGTATTAGAAAATAATTATCCTCTTGATCACTAAGGGTTTATTTGAAGCATAAGCAATAAATGTCTTCTCTGTCCATCACTTTTTCACGGTCTTATGTGCAGACAGGAAAGAGGCAGGAGGAATAAAAGAGCCAGAAGCTGAAAGTCAGACCAGAAATAAATGCAGGACTAGTCTCTGGATTTTATGTTTAAAGAACAATTGTGAAAAAAAAAAAACATTAAGAGGGAGGGATAAAAGGACACACACAAGAATGTGGAAAGAAAACGAAGTCAACTGACTATTAATGAATGCTGCAGACTAACTCAACAAGCTTTTAGCTGTAAAATTGATGTTATTCAATATGGCTATAATTTTAATTGCATGGGGTTTGTACAAAGACACGTATTCACTGAAATTCTTTCTGAAGTAACAGATCCACAAAGTTCTCACATTGATTATGTTCTTTGTAAGTAAGCTTTATTTCCACATTATTGTGATTTTTTTCCCTTTTTTTTTTAAAGCTGGTTGCCTAAGGAAACAAGCCTTCAGCAATTGATTCTGGTATCCTCCCATTAACAAATTTTAAATTTTTATCCACTTTGTCACCTTCAAAGATGCCAGGTACAGTAAAAGGCTTTTGTAATTCCTACAAGCTTTGAGAAAGTAGACAGCAAAGCTAAAATGGTCTGTGCCATAGTAATGGGAGGCAGTAGCATGAGCTCAGGGGTGGTTTCGGACAGTAGAGAATCCTCACTGGAAAGGCTCACTGTTCTTGGAACCACCCTTAAAATGTTTGCATTATGCTTTTGTCATTATGTTCATGCGTTCAGAAGCTATACCCTTCCAAACAACAAACCCTCTGATTAAGTCTTATGGCACTATAAAAGGCAATTGATGCAGTTTTGCAGAGATGTTGAAAAACAATTGAAGTAGGGAATAATGGTACCATGTTCTCCAATAGGAATCATGTGTTTTTGGATAAGAGCATATATTTCAGACTAAACATCTAAAGCATTATAGAGTAAATAGGAGAGGATGTTTTTAGTAAATAGTATGTCAAAATGATAACTCATCATGTGTTTTATCTTAAACTGCTGTAATTTAATCACACATTTCCCAAGATGCAAAGCTTATCCGTCATTCGTTTTACAGCTTACATACTTCTTGAAAATAAGCAGAAACATTGCTAGAATTCTAATGAGTGCTTTGCTGCTGTGCATCATGAGAACTGTAAACTGCCCTACATTTTAAATCTGTTCTTTGGTATTGCTTAACCAACACACTTGAGACCCTGTATTGTACTCACTTATCCTAATTTCCTTGAATTAATATGTAAGACTGTCATTCACACTCAGGCTTTTCAGAACAAACAGTTTCCAGGAAATGCCACAGAAACCAGTCAACAAAAGCAGATGGGCATCCTGAGAATCTGAAGTGATAAAAATAATATAACAAAACACGTTAGTAACAGATATAGCTGGTTTATGCTGCTTTATGATCTTATTACTATTACTTTCATCTTCTCTCTTCTTTTTCCTCTTCTCTTTAAACTTTCATTTGATATGGAAATGGTTTATTAAACTACCCCTCCCTGCAGGCCGTGGAAAATAAAGGAACCTCAAGTATGTAAAGAGCAAAGGTGGTTTAAAACATTGGAGATAGATCTAAGTAAAAAGTCAGTGGCTTCAAAACACAGCAAGAACATCCATTTCAGCATCTGAAGAACAGAACTACCTAAGATTTCCACGTAAGGAGAAACTTAGAGATTGGAGAATAACAGTGATACAATCACATGTGTGGTTGAAGGGGTGTGAGCACTCAGATTGCAGGGTGTAGCAAATGGCAAATTCCAGCCATGTTTGGCACAACCTCCTTTGTACATCATGCTCAGCTTTGAAAAGAATAATTAAATTCATTGGGCCAGAGAGAATCCATACTGAAGTATTTTGGGCTCTCATCTGAGATCAGACCACATTTCCAGTAGCCATTTCAGCGAATCCTGAAATAATTATGTTACTTATTCCTTGTGCTAGGGACTGGGAGGGGATCCATGCCCCAGCACGAATACGCCAGCCATGAGACTGTGAGACTCCATCTAGAGGGCTGGTGTCAGCCAGAGCCTGGACACTTCTGGCAAGCATCCCAAATGGCTGCGCTAATCATCAAGTAAAAGGGGACTCGTCTTCACATTGTGTTAGAGCACACCGGATCGAATAGGTGTCCTGAGGACACACTTAGTGTATCAGGCCTTAGAGGCCAAAAACCAATAAAGAACCAAGTTAAAGAATCCAGCTAAAGGGAGCTGAAGAACCTATCTATTTAAACTTGAGCAATGTTAGGCATTCTTTGTAGCAGAATTCTAGCTATAAAAGAAGCATTTCTGGTTAAAATATAGATAGCTGGCACTTTCTGCTTACAGTCCTAAAATTCAACTAAATAAAAAAAAGGAGATGAGTAAATTTCTGGGTTTATGATTTCCATAGAGATGCCTAGTTTCCATTTTTAGCCTTAGAATCTAAGAAAATAAAAAAAACCCCAAACAAATTAAATATTTACCCCAGTAAAAAAAAATTACAGTAATTTCTGCATACTCAGCAGACTTCATCCAAAAATAATCTAATTAAATATTAAATACTAGGTAAATATTAAACATTAAATGTTTATAAATATTTAGTACATGATATATTTAGCAAATCATATTGTAAATATTACTATTTTAATTTAAAAATTCCTCTGAAACATATTCTGTGATTTGGGAAGCAATTTTTAAAAATTTTCTTTTAATGAAAATGGTTTTGACCAATTTTAAGTCCTGCTGCTATTACTTTTTCCTACAATAGATTAGGACAGTATTTTAGATATATCTATAATATATAATATCTAAATATTAGAAATAATACATAGCAATTCCGTGATAAAAAGGAAGCCTTTTATTAAAACAGGCTAAACTCAAGAAAATGTATCTTCTTTTGTGTAAAGGAAGGATAATTTAGAAGGATATCAAGGAAAACAAGTCTGTTGTATGCTATCAAATTATTGCAACACATTATATCTCATCTACTGTTTACCAAATGAGATGAGCTTTTGTTCATTTTCATCATAATAAAACAATCATAGAATATGCTGAATTAGAAGGGACTCATCAGGATCATCAAGTCCAACTCCATAAATATGTATCAATTAGTACTAGTACTTGTAGATTAATTACACACAATTATCATGGGACTGGAGATAGAAAATGCTTAATATGTAAAAGGCTACATAATCCTATATTTGGAAATAAATGAAAGTGCACTCACAAATGTTTTGTTCCCCTATTTATATTCAATTTAAGCAAAGGCAGAATTTGAAGTAGTTATGTCTCTTCAATTTTTCTTCCCTTATCTGTTTGGATATGAATTTTTATATCTTGAAAAATTGATAAAGACAGTTAGGAAATTAAATTTTCTTAGGAAAATGTATTAGGATTAGTATTCAAGGCAAATTTCGACTTAGATAATTACCCATCTGATTTCCATGTTGACTCCCCTGCAGTGCTAGTGTAGTTAAGAGTCCCGTTAGGATAGCTATGAAGTCTAAATGCACAACAATAGCAAGAACACTGACTAAAATCAGATACTAATGTTAGTTGTCGTTTGACTCACTGAAATAGTTTGGTGAATATCTTTTTTTAGTTTATTCAACAAGCTTACCATTATGTCAGAAGTGTTCAAAAAACAGGGATGGGAAATTAATTGGCATGCTCAACAGAGTATATATGAATTAATGTTCATCTTCCTATTTTTGGGTAGGCTCCTTTCTGCTTAAGATTGAAATAAAAATGAAACAAAAGAAGGAGTATTGCACTTTTAAATCATAATCAGTAATTATTTTTCTCCTGTTATCTGCTACTTATCCTACTGTTGGATCTCTGCCAGCAAAGTCCTGATGAAAATGCCATTATCTTTTAATTTTGAAGTGATGATATTATTCCATTAGTTATCTGCATGTTTAACCAAATGATGACAGTTAACCCTCTACCCTTCTAAATCATTTATCCCCAGTACAATTTCTGAGTGATGTTTGCACTGCCAAGAATTTAGTATTGAACAGTCTTTACTGTTAAAAACCACTGTAATTTCGCTGTATCAGATCTAGTTTTCACTCAGATATTCAGATTTAGATTAGTCCAAGAAAGAAGGAGATAAATGATCAGAAATTTCTACTCTTGTGTCAGTCATATTTGTTGAACTCACAGCCACTGAGTAGGGTAGAATTCAAGATACACTACACCAGTGAGCTGAATCAAGAGGAGCCTCTTTGGCCTGAAAGTTTATATCTGTTAGACTGGTAAGGAAATCCTACTTTCCAGACCTGTTCTGGGATTTTTTTTTTAATGTATTATTCTGTATTTCACATAGCAAAATATAACAAATGCCCTCATAATAAAGGCTAGAACCAATGAAGACAGCAGAGAAACCTAATTTCAGGATTCTGATTAAATACAGACATCAGGCAGATGTTAACCTGGTCAACATGGTCAATAAAAAGATTCTATACTATATATTGAAAAAAAAAATTAAAAAAAGGAGATTTGATGGGCTTTAAGAAATACAGAATTTAGGGATTTTGAGGGTTAGGCAACAGCTTGTATAGATATTTTTATCATGCAGACTTTTCTGCCCTTGTACCTAGGTTTTGCTTACATTTCAGCTTTAGAGTCTTAAATTATTCTGGATATGACCATTAAAATTATAGTTTCTTTTTAAATGGGGGAGTAGAATATAGTTTTTTTTATTGAGAGTCAAATAAGAGTAGGGTTTCCTCTTAGTTTGCTGTCTGTTAATTCTTTGTGCCCTTTTTTTCTCTACATGTTCAATATAGTGTAAATAAAAACATATGGGTGCAATGGTACAGTCACTGAAATCAATGACACAGCTCTCTGATCTGAAGGGTTCAACAAAATCCAGTAAGTCTCTGGGATATCATTAATAAATGTATAATTTCTCATTTTTCTAAGAGGATCAGGATATCTGATGAAAACCTGGTATGATAGCACACAAATTCTTTTTAGGGTCAGATGAAGCCCTCTGGAGAGAATTAAAATTTCAAAAACATGAAACAGGGAGAAAAAAATAGTTACTTAATGAAACATGAATAGACATACTGTATTCTTCAAGAAGGTGTTGTTATACGAGCAGACTCCTGGAAAGTTTGCAGTAGAAACTCTTACACATGCTCAGTGCTACCCTGAAGGTGTGAAGTGGGATTGTGAATTTGCAGAGAAATATATTACAAAAGTAGAACCTGGCAAATTAAAAACCATATAACTGAAATGTACATACCCAACATCAGAAACTTGTTTTTTATTAGAAACAGCTTTGTCTGAGAGAGAAAAATACTGAAATTAATAATTTGCTCATAATGTAAAAGGTGGGGTTTTTCTGGACACAAGTCTGTGTATGAACTTTGCTTTTGCAAAGTGCAGAGTGCACAATATTCACTAAGCAAATTTTTTTAATTCTAGTTAAAATATGATATAGAAAAGGATGCTAGAACTGAAATGCATGCTCTGGAATAGTACTTCCCAATTCCTTCTTTAGCTTTCTTAATCTTTCCCTTTTCCCCTGCCTGCTACTCACTGCTAAGCCCGTTTCTCTCAGCTCGTTTCTCAGTTTAAATCTATTTTTATCTTATTGATGAGTCACTCGTCAGTCTGTAGTTTAACACATCCTGTGTTTCTCCGGATGGTCTCACATGCTTTTTATATAAAGGGAGAGGAGGACTCTGTAATTGCATCGTGACTCTATTCTTTTTCACTCTAAAGGAAATTAAGGTGGTATTCATTTATAGCCTGGAATAGTCCCGATTTTTTTCCTATGAAAATTTCCATCAGGTTCCTATGAGCGTGTTTACTCAGGTCTGCTACTATGTTTTTTCTCACTCATGGCCTGTATAAATGCTGGTGTTTATTTGGTTATGCTGCTTGTCAGTTCAGCTGCAGCTGAAATCATTAAATTCTCATATAATTATAGTGGTGCCATTCAAACAGCTAGAGTTTATGTTGTGTCAGCATTTCCATTATAAATCCTTAATTTAAATGGTTTGCAATAACTCAACCATAAAATATGTTTTGAGCAGAACCTTGGCTTGTGAGGTTTTAGGCCAGGAGCACCTTCCCTTTCAAACTGGAAAAAAAAAAAAGGAAGAAAGTAGCCCTTTCTGATAATTTCAAGAGTGGATTGAGTGCTTGTGAAAAGGCTAAGTGGATTGCTATGGTAAGCTATGGTAAAACCCTTCAGTGACACAAAGACGTGTTGCAGGTTTGCTTTGTTTTGCCTCATCTCAACTTACAGATTCTGATGCTGTAAGGGAATATTTTGGATCCTGTGTAAACTCTCATCTGCTTTAAGACTGATAGCAAGAGAGTAATTTGATGGTAATTTTGATAGTATATTAAGGGACCAATTAAAGGCATCCATGACAGCCAGCATAGGGAGACTGGGACATGGACTGGGCAGAGTCCTAAGCACACAAAGGTGTTAGTCTGGATGCCTTTCATGTTCTTGTTCCTGCTGTTTTTAGATGGAATATCTTTTTCTGGATTTCTCAGCTGCAGCAAAGCACACAACCAAAGTAGAGCCTCTGTCTCTGTATTTTGAGATACTCAGCTTAAAACATCTTCCTAGAAATGTAGTCAGCATTCTTGATGACAGGACAGGCTCACTTACAAAGAGTGAAAATAGCCCCCACCTGTAACAACTCACAGCATACTCTTTGGCAGGGGATATCTCACAAAACTCCATTTAATATAAGAAAAACGAATAGCTCTTAAAGTTCTGTTGACATTTTGATAGCAAAATCCAAATTTAGTTTGACATGAACTGTAGCTGGCACAATTCAAAATATGTGTAGAAAATAGATTAATGACAAGTGTTAAAAAATGGATTGAGGATTTTCCTGGTGAAGTGCTTTAATCCATGCATTTTGGCAAGCGTCAGTTGATTGTTTGAGAACTTGAAACAGAAGCTTTTGACCTTAAACTACTGTTTCTATTAAAGTCACTACCAAACCTTGTGTTTTCAGTCAGCCAGGAAAAGATATTTTGTCCTTCTAAATATTTATTATTTGTGGCAATATGGCCTAGAAAGGCAGTATAAAGCTAAAGAGTGTCCTTTACTTAGCCCTTAATTATCAATATTAATAATATAATATATGTAATAAATATATAATATATTAATTAATATTATTATTACTTATCATTCATGCAGATCTGTTTTCACAACAAATCTCAAGAAGACATGATTTTCTCCCCTCTGCCCCAATTTAATTAAGTCAAAATTAGTCTTACTCCATTTAAGTTTGTTGCGCTATATTTTGCTTCCCTTCATTTTGGTTTTACATTGAACATTTAGATATTAACATTATAGGAAGAGCCCATCACTTTAAAGGAAAAAAATCAAGTCTTACAGTTATTAACATCAATTACAATTATTTGAAAAATGTGTTAAAGAAGATACTCCATAAAATGCCTATCTTCTGCAATATGGCTGATTAAGCTCTAATTTTCCTGGAAGAATGTTGTGCTATAAAGGAGTCCTTGCTACAGTAATTGCAATAAAATATTGAAGTAGATGTCATTAAAATCTAAACCTGAAGCTCATGATTTTCCCTAACTGCGTATGTGCTACCTGAACAGACATTCAAAGTTATATTTCATGAAGGGCTTTTGATCAGAAATTTTCTACCCATTTTTGTATTGGTTATCCAGAGACTGTGTTCTCTGTGAGTGTTTTATCTCCATCTATATTATCTAGAAAGTAATACAACCATATTTAGGATGCCATAGAAAACGAGGAATGTTACAGTGATGCTATGTACTAAATTTACAGGAGACAGATCAACTAGCAGTTCAGTGGTTATCAATTTCTTCCTTACAGTGAACTGATACTATAACATCAGACATTTTTTACATCCCTACCCAGGGTAGACAAACCACCACAGAGCCACCACAGTTGCACAGGTGACAAGCAGTGTCACTCTGGGACCAAAGACAGCTTAGTGATGCCTGTGGAGAGCACTGCTTGTGCACAGCACTGCTGAAGTGAGCCTTTCATTTTAGGGCTAAGACAGCACTTCATCTCAGTGCCAAGCTGTGCTGTACTGGATCTTCTGAAGAGTTTGTAAGACTCTGAAACTCGAATTCCTCACACACAGACATACCAAAAGGAAATCTTGGGCGGCTGCAATCTAGGAAAAGCATTCAAGCCTTCTAGCTTTAAAACTCCACTGCCATTATACAGTCACTTGGCCAAATAAATGACAAGATCTATGTAAAATACTCTGCTGAAGTTCTGATTCGTATTTTCCCAGTTTCAGAATTTGTCATTTGAATACTTTTCTGTGTCAGCAGTTATGATAGAAAAGGATGGGCAATACTGAAATAAATCATAGAGATCTTCCATTTTGCAGCAGCTCTTCCATTCTTAAAAATTTGCAGTGAGGTAATTACTTACTTGGGAAAGGCAGTTGACTGATTGCTCTGACTGGGCATGTTTGGTGCTTATCTTAATGATTAGAGAAAGGTAATGAATGACAACTTATTGGCATGGACAATGCCAGTTATATGTGTTCTGGGGGTCTTGGGATCATTGATTTTGATAATGGATTATAGAACTGTAAGAGAGTTGCTCCTTCCTTTTCTGAGGGTTGAAGAGTATCACAATGTTATGACAAGTTAAACGAAGAAGAAACATCTTGTGCTTTAACACAATAACTATTGTGGTTCACTGCTTCAGGGAATAGCAGTCTTTAAAATCACAATGAAAACCCAAGTGTCGTGGGTTGGAGCTAAATTGATTGATAGTTTACTGATCTAATTACGCTTTTCGAATTCGCATATTTAAACCTGCGAGAAGTGCGGGAACTTCCTCTTTGAATCCAGCTCTCCTGCTGGAAGGGGCGGTGGGGAATGGCTCTGGGCCCAGCCCTGGGGAGCCAGGCCGAGCCTCCCCTGCCCTGGCACCAGGGCACAGGTCCCTGGAATGCTGCGGGAGAGACCCACCTCCTCAAAGCTGGGGGCAGCTGGGAGAGCACCCGTGAGCTGCACGGCAGAGACCTCCGGAGCGGTTTCCAAGACCCAGGAGGGGCTTCCCTTCCCCCACTCCACATGGCCCCGTGCAAACCCTGCGGGAGCTTATTTTCAGTTTCTCAGACTGAGGAAACTATCAAACAACTGGCAGCATCAAAGGAGAAGGGCTTTTCCTTCAACGTAAGTTGTTCACCATGGCGTTAAAGTCAGAGGGAGAAGGAGAAAGTGAGTTATGCGAGACAGAACGAAAGATAGCGGCGGAAAGAAGAGGGCGTAGTTGCGAGCCGCATGAAGCTTAAATTGACCCTTTGCAAACTGTGGGCAAAACTGTAATACCATAAACTGTTCTTTTATCCATTTAAAAGACATGGGGGGATTGAGAATACCCCATGTTTGGATGTTTTCAGTGCAATGGACTGTTTCCAGGCAGGCAGGACTGTTGCAGGTAGCAGTTTGGAAACCACGCTGGAGCAGAGAGGAGACCTCTTTTTTTTCCTTGGGTTTGGAGAGACTTTTTTAAGAACTTTAATACTGACCAGAAATTCCATCTTTGTTATCCTCCTCACTCTCCCGGGCAGCCTGCACGGAGGCTGTGTGCCTCGGTGGGATGGGGGAAGGGGGGTGATGGCAAAGAAAGGAATGTTTTTTTCTTTACTTTCTTAGTGTTTCTTTTGTTTTTTAATCCTAATACTAATAAACTTTCTTTATACTCTTTAAACTTTTTAAGCCTGCTTTGCATTGCTCCTAATTCATATCTCAGAAAAGCAAATAAGTGAACTAAACCACTACACCAAGTATAACCAAGTTTCTATTCTTTCCTGATGGCAAGCAAAAATGAGGAAAAAGGGACAGTACTTGAGAACAAACCAAATAAAATGTTTAGCTCAACTGATCTTTATACTTAACAGTGATTCAAGTGTTTATCATGGACTATTTGAAAATACTTGCAGGGTTTCTCACCAGACACGGTTCACAAACACAATCATATGTGCTTGAATACTTTTGCCGTGCCTCATGAGCAGAGATGCTTTTAAGCTTCTGTCACCCAGAATGTTAAAATTATTTTTGATAGACTGACAGTCTTGGTCACTGTATAAATCAGAGAAAAGAAAACTAGTTCTGTGTATAATCACAAGTATCTGTCCACTTGTATAGTTTCTTCAGTTCCTCTTTAATTCTTGTTTAGTACTCAATCAGGCTTTGGGATGTTGGCCTATACAACGTGATGTCAGCTTGTAGGATTTCTTTCCTACCCATACGTAAAACATAAAATTACCCTGGCCAAATAATATGAACTTACTTGTGCAATATTCAGAATGTTCTTTAACACATTGATTTAAAGCAACAAAAGAAAACTTTATAGTCTGATCCAACCCACATATTCTTCAGAATGTCTTCTGAAGTCCTTCTGAAAGGTTTTATTCCAATCCAAAATTACTCTTCTCCCTCTCCAGATTCTTATTTTCTACTTTCTGCTGAAGGATCACTGAAGAACAACTCTTAATGTTAGTTTGGTGTGATAAGAGGAAGCAGAAAGTTATTTTGGCCTAGATGTGTTCCTGTGCCTTAGAGACAGTCTCTATCATTAGCACCTGAGTCATCGTCAGTAATTACTCATTTCATCAACACAGGTGTCTTTTGTTAACTTACGGATTTTTTTTAACCCTGTTTAGATCTAGAGCTTTATTTTTTCTTTTTGTGTGTCCTTTTGTTATTGACAGATGTTACTTAAAACTTCTTTTCTGTCAGTTGTTCACCTTTCACAGGAACATTTATTTATTGCATGCTTAGCTTTTGTTCAATAGGAAAGCTTAGTATAAACAATTTCAAGTTAAGCCTTTTCTGCTACAGTCAGTGGAAGTAGGCTTGATATTATTTGCATAGTATGTCATAACTATTGTCAAATCTGACTTCAAAACCATTATACATTCTTGCAGGCAAAAATGCTTGAATATCAATAGAGATAACCTGCATTCATTTTAATATGCCATTGGGAACTTAGCTAAGGACACTGTGTGTGCAGACAAACCTAGCTATGGCAGCTGCTACTTGTTTTAGGACTTTTTTTTTCCAATTTGGGGGAGCACAAAATCAATAATACAACTTGAGATGTTCCTATTCAGGTCCTCAGTGATACCTTGCTCCATAATTTATGAGCCTCCGACAGTTTTAAAACAGTTCTTCATTTGACACCTCTCTCCATATATACCCTAGCACTTCCAATTGCTTCTTGTAAAAAAATCAATCAAATTCTGGTGTCAGAATGCAAATAATAAGCCAGTCTGCCAAAAACTCTGTAGTCAAAATAGGTATTCCCCAATTCCCTGCCCAAACTAAAATAACTCTGCAGCTGAAACACTCACCTCAGTACTGAAGCAGTTTCAATAACAGAAGATGTTCCTCTTACCCAACCTGCTCCCAGACACCAGGTCCTTATGTCTGGAGGCAAAGCATAAGCCCACATCTCCTCACTGAATTCTGTCCACCTCCATTCAGATAGTTTCTCTGTCTGTTAGCTACGCTCTGAGAAACGCCTTCAAAAAATTAGGGGAAAGAAAAAGAAGACTTGTTTGTTGATGCAAAAGAACCTAAGTATAACAAGTGAGGGGAGTTGTCAGGTCCAGGATAGAGGAAAACATAAAGTTCTGCAGCTGGGGAAACCTCAGTGCTGGGAAAAGCATCCAGTAAGATTTTGGGGAAGGAAAAATCAGTTTTTTGACTGATAATGCACTTCAGAATTCTCCTTTAAAGAACAATGTGAGGGATCTGAAATAATATGAGGCTGGAGATAAAACAGTAATCATTTTTATCAGGAAGTTCAGATCACTAAGTGAGGAACAACTTGCTTTCAGAGATGCTGCTGCTGTGAGTTAGAGAAGATTGTACACTGAAGAGCCAATGAACAATAGAAACATGGCTGATCCTCTAGGGAATTAAAAAAAAAAATCTTCTTTTTCTACTGTATAATTAATATTTTTTCATACGGTTTATGTGTTCTGTCTAAGTAGTGAAAGTATACTGTATTGCTTAGAGTTCTTATTCATCAGAAATTTTAACAAGAAATCTCAACATGGGGAAAAATCAATGCTCTCCTGTTAGCCAACTGATGTTTATGATTTTATAGATCCTGATTGCATGAAGGAATTGACAAGTTGAAACAGTCTGTGAAACATAAATATTCCTTAAATGGTGAGGTTACAGATACTCATGTAATAACCTACTTCAGATTTGGAGAGCACTGTGAAGCTTGCTGAGCACACCTTTTAGTAAGATGTTCAATCTTCTCTGAGAGGAGCCATACAGCTGGGTTTAGGACCACCTGCAACAGACTGTTTTAAAACTTGCTTATATAGACTTCAGCTTTATTTCCAGGTTGGATTTCTCTGTTTTTTCTGTAGCCATTGAGTCTCCTTAAGTCTCTTCTGTAATAGCTTTTTCATGAGCAAAAACCTGTGTACTGTGTTTGAGCCATGTTTTGACCTCTTTAATAAACAGCATAGTTAAGCCTGATCAGGCTGATGTCACAGGTTTGTTTTATAATATCTTAATAATTACAGACTTCTCTTCTGCTCTTTCTCAATGTTTGATTGTTTTCCTGGGACCATTCCGAAAATGCATTCTAGCACTGATCCTTGCTAGTGCCATGTACAGGGACACAAATGCTTTCCTACTTTGACACCTCTCCTCTTTATAACACTGCAAAGAATTTACTTGCTCATCTAGAATGACAATGTAGGAAAAGTTCACAGAGAGGTAGATCACTTTACAATGATCTGCAAGTCATTTGGGAGACTGTTTTTTGAGACATTAATTCTATGAAAATAGTTGAATTGGTTATTTTTCACATATATTATCACATATTTAATTGCAATGGGATATATCTGTTTGGATCATGGCATTCCAACAGCACCAGTCCTTTCTCCTTCCTTTCTTATTTTCTAGAGTCATCTACGAATTAAATAGAAATCTATTAATATAATTTTTTAAATCACTTTTTAAAAGTAGCACTGAAAAAAGAAGCCAATGGGCCCTCTAGTAATTTACTGGCACTTTTCTATTAGAAAACATTTATTTTGCAGCAGTTTGAAATCCAAATAATCATTGAAGAAAACAGCAAAATTTAGACTAGTTGAATACTTTCTAATAGTTTCTGGAGGTGAATTTTTTGTGAAACTGAAAATATTCAAGGTCTTTAGGTTTGCATCTCTTGAAATTTACTAAAAATCCTCATTTTATTGGTATCGCTCTTCACATTAAAGAATGTTTCAAATAACCTTCTTTGAGAAAGTGCCTTTCAGTTCCTGAATAACCTTTATGCTTGCTGAAAGCCAGCTCTCCAGTATGTTATACATGCACAGCAAGGCAAAAGAAATACTGCTGCACTTTGTAGGATTGAAGCAGTACCAAGAGGCCATGGTACTTATTATACTGGAAATAGCACCAAAGTCATAAATGCTGGTTCAGTTATCAGAGCTGTGGGTTTGCTCGTATTTATAAAATGACAGAAGAAATCACAAAGGCCCATAGCAATAATTAACAATGAT
The DNA here is from genome assembly GCA_013397915.1 of Daphoenositta chrysoptera. NCBI lineage: Eukaryota > Metazoa > Chordata > Aves > Passeriformes > Daphoenositta > Daphoenositta chrysoptera. Next base: position 33,568 of record VZRO01006272.1, read on the forward strand.
GTGCTGAATTTATATGGCCTGAAAGTGGATTATGCACTGCTCTAATACCCAGGGAGTAGGTCAGGAAGGGAATTATGACTGAGTTACAACTCTTTGCCTGGTTCCACGTACTTCAAGCAAGGAGAAATCTGTTTTGATCTCTATCTGTAGAACAGAATCTTTATCTCTGTGGGGACTGGAATGTGCAGACTTGTTTTTCAGTTGTTTGTAGTAATGAAAAAGGACCAGGAACAAAATGAGGCTTTTGCTTGGGTTTACTTTTGCTTCAATTTCACCTAATCCAGTGATAAAAACATTAAATGAGAATCTCCCCCTTAGGACCATGTCCCAGATAAATGATGGCACTTCTGTAAAATAAGGTAAGAATGGACTGGGGCGAGACTTGACAGAGAAGTAAAGAGCTCCTAACGATTTCTATCATACTGAGGCCTGAGGCTTAGGTCTGAGGCCTTGCTTCATTCAGAGCAATAGACTTTTCCTTTTAGGCTAGTGCTTCAAAGTCCAGGATGTGTCCCACTCAGGATAGCTTCATTGCTTTTGTCTATATGGGTGTTTTGAATTCTGTTTTTCATGTTTTCATTTGTAGGAAATGACAGATGAGAATTAAAGTCACATCCAAGTAAAAACTCCTCTTGTTGAAACAGAGAGAAAATATTCAACCTTGAAATAATCTATAACAAGAAAATCCTTTGTTCTGTCAAGGACTAGCAGTGCAACAATCTGATATATGAGCTGAGGAAATGTGTTTTTATACTTTATTTAAGATCAGTATTGAAATAGGCTTAATTCTTAGTTAGGTTACTCTTAATACAGAGGTTTAAGTAATCTAATTCACCCTGTACAATGTAACTGACTAATTTAATGATTTACTGAATACTGGAACATTTGTTTACTTGTATTAACGCTTTTCCATTATCTTTGTCTAAGTCTTCTGCATATCTGAGAGGGTCTTTTGAACCTAGGTGTAGAGTAAGTAATGCGGAGAATTAGCGACCTTGTCCAGCTGTCTGATACTCTCAGATCATAGTGATGTTGCACAAAATAAACACAGAACTGGAGAAGAAACTGACTCCTTCAGAGTCTTTCCAAAGAGATTCCTATAAAAGAGGATTTGAGTACAGTCTGAAAAGATCTGGGCATGATTGTGCAAGTATAAGGACAAAAGGAACTTCAGAGAATGAGAGCAATCTAGGCAATAACTTTTCAGCTTGCAGAAAGGAGAAATTATCTCCTCTCTGAAGACATTTCCCTAACTCTTACACTGTTTACATGATCATATGTGTGTGCCTAATTGTTTAAGAAGACAACAAACAAAGCTTAATTCAAAACCAGCTTTTGAATTTCATGACCTTAGTTAGCACTTCATCTTTTTTCTGCCATTTGATCATTTAATGAAGTTGTATTGCATTGTTGTGAGCCACTGAGAGTCTAAGAGTTCAGGTATTTCCTTTACCTGATATACCTGCTCGCTGGTATGAATAAAGATGTCAACTTATATGACTCCCAGTTTCACTGTCTTTACTCCAAGCAACCTTCACAATTTCTGTCCTCTGTATTCTACTCCTGCCAGCATCACTCAAGGGCCCCTTCTCTTTGTCCTAGCAAGGGCCATTCACTCTGTCCCTCTCTGCCTGCATTTCCTCCTTCAAAGAAATTCAACAAACTAACACAAAATACATACTGTTTCATGCACTTTTGTGAGGAGCTTACTGTGAAAAGGCTTAGAAACCCGAAGGAGTCTGCAAGAATGAATTAAACACCCTAAATCCTGTCTCTCCTATGCTTTGACTCAGTCATTTGCATTCATGTCATATCACTCCATGTGCTTTCATAGTTCCATTAGTGATGTCCAGTAACTCTTGTTATGAAGAACTGAATTTCTGAGGTGTTGCCAGAGGTCAAGAGACCTTGAGGGACATTCTGTTTTGCAGTTATAATAAAGTTATTGTGAATTGCAGTTCAAAAAATCTTCTTCTTGTTTTATAGTTAAGCTGGTAATTGTAAATCTTGAATATTTGGCTACAGACCTGGTATCTAAGGGCACAGTCTGAAAAAGAGAATAAAGATTTTTTTTTTTGTTTTTGTCCCCATTTCTCTTCCCATCTATCTGATTCTTCTTTCCATTCAGCCTTGGGTGCTGTTTTTTTCCTGTGTTGTGTTATTAGAAGGCAGTCACCCTATTTTCCTCAACCCCATACAGACTAAACAATGTTGTTTTCAGAAAAGGGGATTTCTAAAGGGTGACTTCCACTGGAATATAAACAAATAAATAAATAGATCCTAAAAATTTAATTAAAATTTTAACTAGCTGAAGCCGTTGCAAACAGGCAGAGTGTAGTTAACATTCTCCATTAAATTCTAAGTACTTGACATAATGTGGAGTGCTTGAGAACTACAGGATAGGCACATGTTTTATTCAGAAACCGATGAGAGTTTGCTGTGCCAAGTGACCGTCAGAAAGCTGGCAGAAGATGTCCCCTGGGATCCATTCTGGGATATCCAAAAGAATTAAAACATGAAAACAGATATTCTAGATTTTTTTCTAGCTCCAAATACTAGAGAATCCTGAAAAATTAAGGTTTTATAAGAGATACTGTAAGGGTACAGATCTGCTAAACTGATGAAGCATTTCTGCTGATAAGTTTAAAGTAAGAAAAGCAATATTTTCACAAGAACTGTAATATCTTGTACAGTCTTATTGTGAGATTTTGGGCTGGATTACTGCAAAAAAACCCCTACAAAGACAGTTTTAACTAGGGGAAAAAAACCCAAACCCGTGGGTATTAACACACAAAGTGAAATATTTCATTTTATAATTGCAGAACAGATTTACAGTGAGGGGCAGAGGGAATGAAAGTTTGTATGCCCAGTGAACAACCAAATAAATAGCACACGGTTATCAGTCATCTCAGTCCAAGTGGACCCCTGAGGGAGTGAAAAGGGAAGGCAGAGGTGTAAAGACTAGGATGTAGAATGTCTTGTTCCAGTTATTCTGTATTTTGCCACTCTCCAAATGTTTCAAGCACTCCTTTACAATGCAAATATTTGTGACCTCTATTTTGATAGCAGTTGTATAGAAAGGAAGGCAGATAGGGTACACACAAATCTAAAATAAAGTAGAAGATATTGTCTGTGTATTCTATCTTTCCTTCTGCAGTAGTTTTTGCAGTATAGATTACAATTTCTTAGCATTTTACAGTAGTTATAAAGAATTTCACCCATGTACTGCCTGAAACTTCACCACAACTTTAGTGATTTGAAATGTTTTACAAGCTGTCATTGGTTTTGAGTCAACTGTTTATGTTTCCTTGTTGGATTATGTTTCCTAAACTGGAATACCTTTCATATCATGGGAAAGCACACATATATAAGGAAAAATAATTGCAGAAATAGAGGCATAGCAGCAAGAAAAAAAGCCCAAAACATCTATTTTCAAATTTTTTTATACAAAGGGATTTTTGATGCATTTTCTTTGAAATGAAAGAAAAATTTTATAGAATATGGCCAAATAGGGAATTTTAAAATTAAACCAGAAATTAGCATCCTTTGCTTCAAATTATTATTCTTCATGATTTATTTATAGTGACCATAATTACATTCAGAACCTGACCTTCAATCTGCTTACTCTCAGATTTGCATTACAAAAGTGATATTCCAAAAACTGTGTTCAGAAATTAGCATTTCTTCCTTAATCTGTCTTCTTGATTTAAATGCTTGAATCCATTAATTAAGGAGATGCATACTTATATCATCCAGCTACGTACTAAATCAACCGGCAACAAATGAACATGAATGTGAAACTTACAATGCACCACATAAAGGCAGATGTTTCTCTTTTAGAAGTTGGTAGAAGCTGGATTCCTTTGAATATGCTATATACCTAAAAATGGGGATAGACATCTATTGAGATTTTTGAAAAGCCCACCTTATGTTATGCTTCCATCAATTAAAAAACCCAATAAGTTTAAAGCAAAGGACATAGCTACATGCTTTCCAGAGCTTAAGCAACACACAAGTGGCCTGAGGCATTTTTATTCTCAAAAGTATTGACACCCATAAGACTCCATTGAGATTCATTTGAAATTCCACTTAAATGAAAGTGAAGGTTTTTTGCTGTGAGCCCTGGTACAAGAAATCTCCCTCCTTGGAGACATTAAAAGTCTGAGTGGACTTCAGCTGACCCCAGTCTGAGCAGGGGTTGAACTAGATGGTCTCCAGAGGTCCCTCTCAAACTCAACAGTTCCATGATACTTGTTGGCAAAGGTCATCAAGAGGCCAGACTTAATCATCTCTCAATAAGGTAAAAGCTACCCAAATGAGTCTGGCATTCAAACAACTGTCTGAAAACAGTCTGTTCCAGCTGTTTTTAAGAGAGATGTCTGCAGATGCTTTCACTTGTGATAACTTGCCTCAGGTTCAGTGAACAGGCAACTGGAAGTACTATTACACTGGTACAGAGCTTTCAGAAGCATTTGGTAAGAAACAGGCATCTCTATTTGCTCTTTTTAGGCCAGCTTCATTCATACTATCTGCTTTAGTAAATATGGAAACATTAACAAAAATAACTCCTGTACTGCCTAGATAATGACAATAAACTGACAACTGCAGATGACTTTAAGAGTTGAAACTTAGCTCAATAAAACAACACAGTATACATGCATAGGAAATAATTCTAACTAATTTCTGTTGGAAAAGGTGACAGAAGTATTTACAAGGCAGTGAGAGATCATAGAGTTTAATCAGTTTATAATCACAGAGTACGCTGTCGAATAGAAGTGTCATTTGATAGGTTTTTAAGCACTGCAAATTAGCAGAAGGGCAAATTAAGTACAGCTGTTGATGAACCAGCCAGAATCCTTGAAAGTTATTACTTTTCTGGTATGTTAATAGTACTGCAAGAAATGCAAAAGCTGTTTCATCCCTTCATTTTTATATGATCATCACTGGCATAGCTGCATTGAAACAGGACTACAAGTAAAATTTTCTACTAGAGCTGTATGTAAATATTTTAAACTTTGTTCTCATTGAAATCAGTTAATACTTTATGAGAGTCATAGAAAATGTATGTATCCATAATTGAGCCTAATGCAGATAAAGAGAACATCTTAAGATGAATGAATAGGTTGTACCACCTGTGTACAATAGAAGACATAATCATATTTCTAAAATCTCAGGGTGATGTAAGTGATAGTCTTTTCTTTTTTAATTCCAATCTGTATCACAGATATTTTCATGAAGACTTGATGAAATTTTATGTAAGTATGGAGTTTCTTCCTTAGTTTAAGATTCTCTAGAGAGCTATGTATATTTCACTTTTGAAACTACTAGCTAGCTGCTTCAGAAATCCCAGTATTTCTTTTGACTTTGACATTGACAAAGTAATAAAATGTTATTCTATGGATGGGTACTTAGATTGCATTTTTATAAAAGCATTATCCTGAGAAACAATATTAAAAGAACATTAAGACTGCAGAGACTAGAACTCAATGTAGGAAATGTCAGTATAAATGTTGCCCTTAGAACCTTAATTCAATATTTTGTGCATGTTGTACAGTGTGCAGTGCCATTCCCTGTTGACTACACATTGTTCAAACACTCTCTGAAGGGAGAATTGGAAATTTATGTAGATGTTCTCCTGTATTACCATAGTGGTGCAGCTAATTCACTGTGGAACTTTGTGTATGGAGACAGGGATTATATTAATTCCATTATATAGATACAGGTCTTAAGGCATATAGACTGGATCTATCTGTATGTGTAGTTCAAAAGCTGCCTGAAGATTGTCTTGAAGACAAATCTGCTAACTTCAGATCCACTAACCTGCTTGAAACTTCTGGGGACTGACCTGTATGGGTGACCATGAATACTCAGAGAAAACAAAGGGAGGATCCGGTTCCCCAGAGTAAGTTTCCTGTCTGAAGTATGAGACCATATTTTGTATTCCTGTTTAATTAATTTTTTCTTTCCAAACTCTGAAACGAGTAAAAGTCTTGTAAGCAGGCTCCTTCAGCACACATCTTTGATTCGTGCTTAGAGCAGGTCTACTTTCTGCCCTGATTAAGATGCCTTATGGATAAATATAATCTGTGATCTTGCAGTTAATGACTTTTGCATTGCTTAAATGGCTAAATTAGAGTTGCATGAACCACCCTATTTCTAAGACCTTGACTTTTCAAACTTAAGAATAATCTTCTAGGACAGCACGTGTTATTTTCTAGGAACCAGGGATGGGGCTGGGGTGTCCTTCTTCCCAACCTTGCTTGTCTGAAATCCTGAATGTCCCTGGTGATAATTCATCCGTGAAGAGAAAGCAAGAGGCACAGTAGTGAATTCTGCGCTTAAACTGAGAGATAATTGCTGGTGAACAAATGTTTTGCCCATGGATTTGACAAGTGTTTAGCAATGCCAAAAGAATGGTAAGGCTGAGGAGTCCTGAATTTACTTTTAAATTCTGGAGGCAAAAATGGAGAGTAATAGCTGCCAACTCTTCTGTCACTTCTACTTCTAAGCTGGTCTCTTGTCTCAGTCTATCGCATCAGCCCACGATTCCATCAAGGACCTTTTTCTCTGAGCCAGTATCATGGCTAACCTCCTAACTCTAAACATTTGCAACCTCTATTCTTTGGAGATCTGGTTTAGGCTGTTCTCTGATGCTTCACATCTCTTTGGTCCAGTCTTCTTATACTTTCCCCCCACATACTACACTACACATCCACTGCCATCCTTTGGCAGTCTATTCCAGTGCTCTCAAGGCAAAATTAGTTTCTTACACTCAGGTCAGTGAGAAATTTTCTTAAATGAAACAATTTTGGATTATTAAAGGATGCAAATGCTGTTTCAGCTCTGGGCATGCACGGCTCGAGGGTTCAGCCCTCACCCGGATCCTGAGGGAGAGCCCTCGACTGTCTGCACCCAGAAAGGGAGACAGATGGGAGAGATCCCGTAGGCAGTCGCAGGCAGGAGGAGCCTCTGCGCTGAGCACCGCAGCTGAGGCGGCACCGCCGGCAGGGGAATGCCGCAAGAGCAGGGGTGGCAGAAGCGCACCGGCGGGATGGCGAAGCAAGCAATAAAGAGGCGGGGATCTGGTCTGGATTCCGGGAGGGATTACTCTCAGGGAGGACCAGGGACCAAATCCAAAAATCAATGGGTGGCACAGGGTTTTAAAGGGGGGAGGTACAAGGGTAGGTGCAATAACTGTTACCAATGGGGAATAACACGGGAGGGTCCAGGGCATAACAGGCATAACATTGACAAATCTCGAGGGTCCAGGAGGGAGGGTTAACAGCAGTATCAGATGGGGTGCCGAGTATAAAAGAATATTCCAGAAACAGGGCAGGGTAACCGGGAGACTGACAGGGTAAAAGTGGGGAGTGGAGTCCAGGGAGAGACCAACGGGGGGTAGGGGAAACTGGGGAAAACCATTTGCAGAACATATTTCAAAACCATATAAAAACAAATGCACACCGCAACATTCAGCCTGCTCCTTTGGGTGATTGTCTGACTTCTTAGCACTTAGTAATGCCAAAATGTTTCCAACAGTAGTGCATCATGCTTCCTGCAGTTTACCTTTTAAGGAAATGAGTTAATGTATTTGATTTTAAAAGTCTATTTAACCATAATTAAAATAGCATCATATTTGTTAACCATAATGAAAAATCATCATATTTGTTAGTATTCTTACATTTTGAATTACATAGATTGTGTTTCAATTTATTCAAATTCTTGATATTAAATGGTGGCTTCAAGTCCTTGTGTACAGCAGAACACTTTATAGAGTCAATGCTCCTGCATGACAGGATGTGCAAGAGTTTTTGTGCTGGAGAAGTGATAGCATAACAGGTAAGTCTAAATTAATTTTACTCACAAAATTTGTCTTGAAATCTTATCCATTTTACCATTTGACAAAAGGTGTAAACCAGAACTGAAACCAGACAAGAAAGAATATTCATCACTCTCCGGATCCTGACTTGGGTTGAACAAGCCAATCAACTTTATTGTTACTGCTGATTCATATCATTGTACATTTAAAAGAAATTATGTGAATGGCAGATTTTTGCTGAGATCTTGTCTCTGTTAACATAAAATTCAAAGTAGTATATATCCCTGTGGAGATGCATTTCAAAGAGAGGCTTTTATATGTTCTATGCTATTCTTTGGGTTCTCTAAGCATCACCTTGTTATGCTTTTAAGCAATAAAATCAAAGGAAGTGTGTAATTCACAGTCTTTTTTGTTTTCAAGTTCACCTTAAAATAGGTGAATTACTTTGATGTACATGATATTGTTTCACATCTTAATTCATATCTAGCAGCATCTTAACAGATGCTTTGGATTTCTTTGGAAACCAAAGAAATAGCAGAACTATCTGTGAGAAAAGAAAACTATTTCATAAAGTGGTGCTGTTGCTATCCACCCAAACACATACTGTCACTGTCAGAAGTGGTTTTCCCCACAACAGACATTAGCATAATGTTTATGGCCAGTGAGATTGTTTAAGAGCACTAAAATCATGAAGTACTGTGTGTGCTCTTTAATTAGGAATGTAATATACTCCATCTGGAGTGACTCATTTTTGCAGTCTTCTGTGGAGCTTGAATTTCCCACTTCCCCCTACAATAAAAAGAACTGAAGCTCTCTTTGTGACTTCATTTTCAGTTAGATCCCAGTTATCTGAGTAGTTTGTAACATTTGTTCACAGACTGTAAGCTGAGTTTCCTGAACAACAACCCATGGTTATCATTTCCAATGTCATAATGAAAAGGATTTCAGTGCTAATGGAAGTCTGTAGATTTAATTCTCTCTATATTGACATGGGAGCATTTGAACACTTACAATGTAAATAATCTCATCTCACAGTTCATGTATTCATCCCAGTTGTATTTCAGAAGATAAATAGGATTGCCTAAGACTTTAGTACTGAATATAAAATGTCTTCATTTAAATTTTTTTGGAAAAAGGTTGTATATACTGATACTGTATAAGACTCGTACCACTGCTTTCTTTTGTTAGTGTGTTTGATGAATTAATCCATTTCTCTTTTACTGGATTCCATCTACCCAATTTTAATAAACAAATTTTTTGAATTTGATCGTTTTTCTGTTACTGTTTTGTAACAGAAACATAGCCATGTTTGCTTATGTAGAATTTCTTTGCCCAAATCATACCTATCTAGAGCCTAATCCCATCTCACTGAAATCCATGTGATTCTTAGATAGTCTAATGAATAGTTCATTTAAAATCCTGACTTATTTTTGCTTATGCATGTAGAGGAATGTATATTTACCTTGCTTAACCTAAAGTCCTTCAATGAGGAACAGACTGAGGAGCTCGGCCTACAGGTGTCACACTAATGAAAAAGAGATACCTCTCCAAAGACAGACTCAGAGGTGGATATATTCCCCTGTTGTCACTGGTGACTAGGGACAGCTTCCTGGTAACAACACCATAAACTGGAAAACTGAAGAGAAACATGCTTCATGATAACTCTGATGCATCTGGGAAGTTTTTTTTCACTGAGTAGCACCCTTGTTTTATGTCTCCCTATCCTAGACTGCATGTACTCAGAATGGCACACAGAAATTTTGTCCATCTGTGTTTTCAGCTGGACAACAATGATCAATTGACACAGATCTGCCTCTTTTCTTGAATTATCTCCAAATGGAAATGGAGTACAGAGAGAAAGTCTTGTTCATACTGCCTTACTTCTTTAGTAATACTCCCTCCTCCAAAACTGTCTGACTACATCTGTCTATATAATCAATAGGATTATACCTTCTGGTATCATCTGATACCTTTAAATGCTGATTAAAAATTCTAAAATTCTTCACTTAATGCAAATCTTTAATGTAACTTTAATGACAGAGAGTGTAGACAGGGAGAGAGGTCCATTGCCTTGTATAACCTACCTGTATGTCCTGGTATAGATTTATGGAACTAAGCTTATTTTCATCCTAACTGAGAACCTGTCTCAAATGTGCATACATGCAGACATTTCTTTTTGATTTGTCTGCTTTGAATCCAATATGACTCTTCCTTTTGGTATCAGCTCTCTTCACATTTTAATATTTTAAGCAGAAGAAAATGACGGGAAGAGGGAAGTAGAATAAGAAAATATTTAAAAGCTCTAGTTCTGCCAGAAGTCAATTACAGTTTAGAAATCAGAGAATCTGGAAGTTCACTGGCATGAATTATGCACTACATTGGCATTTTCAGTTGAGAAGATTTTGGAAGTGATTAAGGAATTATAAAGTTTTCCATCAGCTTCAGGTAATAGTCAAAGCCAGTTGCCTCTTCCTAAGGTAGGGATGAAGTGAGGCATCAGAGGTTGGTGGTAATCCTCCTAGTTTGCTAGTAAGAGATCACAAGTAGACACAATCTTGCCCTCATTTTTTAAGGGAGAAGTGACATGAAATAGTTCACTGGAGAGGCAGGCAGAGGAAGAAAAAAGAAGAGGAGCAAAATGAAAAGGTCAGCTATTCTTCCACAATCCAAACAAACAATTCAGATAAAAAACCTTTCAGAACTTTGAGAAAAATAAGAAAACATACAGGTAAGCAATACCAGCATAAAGGCAGATCTGCTTATAATTTTTAAGTTTTATTGTCAAAGTGCTCTTCCACAGGTGTATAGAATGTCACTGCACTGGCCCTGAAGTGAAACTCACCCTTACAGAAATGGTCAGGAAGGAAGTCTCATCACTTATGTCCTTTTGATGATTCTTTGTACAGCAGGGATTTCATACTTAAAGCAATGGTTTTTGCTGTGTTTCTAGGTCAGTTTATGTAATATATAAAGTTTCTATTGATGAGTATTCATGCATTTCTGCTGCTTTTTACTGCTGAATTTTGTTTGTGGGATTCTTGTTTTCTTTGCAGATCCTGAGAACTTCAAAACAGGATTTTGGGTCACAGAGTAAAAGTGGTTCTATCAGGGCACGTGATAAAGATGGGGCAATGATTGTTCAATTAACACATCAATAAGTTGCCCCTCACACAAACTTGTCAATGATAAATGCCCAAAGGTTGGTTAAACTGCATTTCCAAATGCTTCAATGTAAAAATCAATGTCCAGAGCACACAGTATTAAGCAGATAAAAAAGCCTCTCAAATCTGTACCGTGAAAATGATATGAGCCCAGGAATCATAAAAATATGTCTTGATCCTATTTGTAGCTCTCATATGTTGTCGTGGGCCATTCCTGTTTATCCATCCACATCAACTGCAGAACATTGACTATGCTGAATAAATATCAATGATCTGGATGAAGAAGCAAAATGGTCTTTCAAATTTCCGATTTTCTTTTATACTGCCAGTGCAGTGACTGCTGAAAAGGCAAAGGAAATTATGTTGAGCGTTCAGTCAGGAGTGAGTGAGACCTGCAGTTGTGCTATTTAAATGCAAAGAAGGTTGGTGGGCGCCTAGCATGAATTCAGAGAGAAAGGAGAAGGATGCTGAGCACCTCCTGTCACTGCAGTCTGCTTAAAAACGTGCTCACAAAAGGAATGGAAAAACTTTGCACAGTGAAGAGACTATGGATGATTATTGTGTCTGGAATTTGCTATATATATAATAAATGTGCCGACAAGTACACTGTGGAAGATTTGCCTCCATACTGTATTGCTAGCTGAATGTATCCATGACAATTGTCTCTTCAATTTTAAGCTGCAATACAAAAAACACCGCCTCCCTATACCCCCATAACTTTAAGGTTAGGTGAGCTTATTTGAATTAAATTTACCTTTACCTATTTCTGTTCTTTTATTCCTTTGGAATAATGTTTTGCAACCTATGACTTATGGTAAGAGTTTGGGGGATGTTTCACAATCCTAAGGAAATGTTGATTATCCTTAAAAGCTGTATTAATATATATAATTTCCAAAAACTTCTTTCAGTAGCAAAAACAGTCTCTGGCAGCTGCATCTAAGTGCCAGCACAAACGCATCACATGGGCAGCTTTTTAATGAAAGCTCCTACATGCATAATTTTTTTCTCCATCCAACAAAAGTTTTGAATGGATGAGAAAATTCCTGCATTTGAAGAAGCATAATTTTCATCGGCTAATTCCTTCAAGAGGAGGGGTATATGTATTTTCATATCCTTGTTGAGGGTAGCAGCCACCTTGTCATCAAGAATACACTGAGTGGGTCTGACCTACAACTCTTCTGTCCAAGCACTGCAATGAAGGCATGCAAATGGAAGGACAGAAGCCATCCAGTCCTGTCTGTCTTTCTCAAAAATGCACTATTTACTGTAATTTCAATTTTAAGGGGTTTTTTTTGGCTAAAATTAGACTTGACTTGCTGCTCCAACGTTGACATATTCCAGAATGGTCTGGGGCACTTCCAATACTGTTTCCTGTATGGGAGTAATGAACGTGTGTATGATTCAAAAGTACATGGACTAAGGTCTAGAAAGCCTGTGAGAGCTGAAGCAGACAGATAGGAAAAATACAGTTTTACAGAAAAAATCTCCACACAGATTGCATTTAAGATTTTCTTCAATAAATAAATAAGCAAGTTTTCAGTAAGCAAACAATGCTTACTGAGATAAAACAAGATTGTGAATAATAGATATCAGGTCATTTCACATTGTGATTATCACTCTTAGACATGAATTATTTAACAAAATTACAGCTTGTATACTTTGTAATTAGAGGAAAACTCCAAGTTCACTTCATTCCTTCATCAGTCTCTTTTGATGTGATACAACATGAATTTCTTTTTGATCTTCAGAAAAGGGGGGGAAATGGCTTTATGTAACAAACTTGAGAAACAGGGCATTTAAATCTGCATACTTAGGCCCCTTACCACTCTGATATATGCAGCAGTCTCTCATTGTTATTACAAAGTAACTAGAGAAAGATGATGACAAACATGAAAACCAAAGCTCTTAAGAAAGGTGTATGTACTGATTTATTTTGTTTGATGCTGCAAAAGATATTAGCCTATGTGTCCCATTGCATACCAACACATTGGTAGAGATTTATATTTCCTTTTTAATTCAAAATTTTATTTATGTGTATCAGAAATGCACTTTTTCTTGCAGTGAGGGTGCTCTAAATGGCTCTATAAAAATGTTCCTACCAGGGATTTCTTACCCTAAAAGCTGATTCATGTGGTTAGTCCAGTGGAGGGGTCTTCTCACACATTGTCAGTTTTTTGTTCAATGAGAAGGAAACTTGCACTTCTTTTGGTCTAAATTCATCATAAAGTTCAAATCAAAGCTTAGATATGAACTTTAGATTTCGTTATTATAAACATACCCTACATTTAATTAAGCTGTAGAAAACATATAGATTTGCCTATACTTTTAAAGGTTACAATAGTAAAAATAAGCAGAAATCAGAGAAAAGTTACTTTTATAACAAACTATAGCCATAGATATTCATCTTCTTACATGCATAAACTAAATTTGCATTAAATTATACTCATTTACATATGATGTAATTTATGTTTAAGGAATTTTGTTAAGTGTTCTTAACAAAACATTAAGCATGTAGAATCATTAACTGAACTAGAGCAAAAATTCCTACTAAAACCAGGGGACCCATTTAAATCTGATTCTTTATGAAATATTCTGTTCTAGAACCACATGTGGAACTGAAAAAAAAGTAGAAGATGGGGAAAATGTTAAAGAAACAAAGAAACTGATTCTAAATGTGTACTCCTAAATCCTCTTGATTGAGAACAATAAGACACTTAGGGGTTTGCTAAAAGTTAAGCAATTTCTTGTAAAATTCTAGTATTGGTAATAATCCATTGATTCAAATAATAGCCTTGCAACTACATTGTTTGCAAAAGGAGTTGGGACTATAATAGAAATATATTATTGAATTTGCTTCAAGAAAGAGAGAAAGAAATTTTTAAAAATGTTTCTTTTAATGCAGTTTTCCTCATCTGCCCTAATAAATGTACATGCCTTCTGACCAGCTCCTACCAATCCTCAGTTATCTTGGATCTGGATGTAGGCAGAAGACTGAAGTGAGGGCAGGAGAGTGAGTGGAGCTGTTCAAAATGATTTGGCATTTTTTACATAGGTTTTTAGGCCTACCAATAATAATGATTCTTTTAACATGTGTGTAGTAGTTTTTTTCTTCTGTCTGTTGGAGATGCATGTCTAAAGACTATATATGTCACCTGGACATGAAAGAAACCTTGCAATGAGATAGTAGCAATTTTTTCCTAAATGAACTGATGTTCCTTGTTGTAAAAGAATTTTTTTTGAACTCTGTTGTTTGGAAAATAATGATTTATAACTATATAATTGTTTCCAAATATAATGCTCTAGTAAAATCTACTTCTACAGCTTCTTTTACTTATCTTACTCCATAGAACAAAATAAGAAGTCGTATTAATGTCTTTTTTTTTAGTATAGCTTGACAAGTAAAATGATTTAAACTGTCATTTCAGCTGTGGTTTAAAAGAATTAATCAGCATGTCTCATCCAGTTTCTCTGTGACACTTTTATTTGAAAAAATGTAAGTATGTCCAAACAATTTCTTTTTGCTCTCCTCTCTATCAGAAATGTTGTATTTCAGTACACTTATCATGGCATTTCTGCTGAGATTAAACAATGTACCCACATTAGGAACAGAGTTGGCATTTGTAAAAAGGCAGATTACATCTTGAAGGACATTGACTGTTTTTTTTTAATTTGGCTATTATGCAAATGTCCTTAGTATTAGAGTAAATTGCTCAGAAATTTTGTGCCTAATCAGTTTCTGATTTGAGTAACTGAAAAATCCAGCACTCGTGTTCTTCTGCTAATGATAAGGTTCCTTATGGTTAATGTTCCTTACAATTACTGATAGTATCCCACTATAATTCATAGAGCAAGAATTTAAGAATGCTCCCAATAGGAATTTTTACTCCAATGTTAATTTTCCATTTAAAACATTTGTTGGATCACTTAGATTTTCTTGCAGTGTCTTCTTAGGTACTTTCTAGTTACAGTGGGGATTTTGCAGGTTTTTTTCTTACTACCTAAATATTTGTATTTTTCTAAAAAAAATACTTAAATAAACAGTGTATTTAAAAATATTATTCTTGCATTGAAATAAAGTTGTACAAAGAGCAGCTGGGTCATGTTATGAAACAGAAGGGATTGTCTAGAGGGTGTGAAAAGTGACATCCTAGATTTCAGACTGTTGAAGAGAATGCTCAAGAGAATGTCCTTAAACTACTGCAGATTTCTTCCCGCTACTGCAGGGCTGCTTTGAAACCAGGGCAGACAAATTTAAGAGAGATTTTATTACCCAACACCTCCAACATAAAACTCTCAGCACTTCTGCAATACTGTGGACCTCCTGAGCCAGGCAGTGGAATCACTAGACATAGTACAGGAAGTAGATTTCTGTGATTAACAAGAAATTACTGCATAAAACTGGGACACAACATAGGCTATTAACTAACTAAAAGTCTGATAATGTGATGCTGGACCATCTCCCTGAGTCCCTTGCTTCCATCCCACTCATCTCTCCCATCCATGCCAAGAATTTTGAGAAGGAAAATACTCAATAGATGCTTAGTCTGTGATCTTAGCTAATTACAGAAGAAATGAAAAATTATCTATAGAAATGACTGTCCTTTGCAGTTGTAAGCAGTGATTTATTTCTACTACATTCTAAGAGTATCCACATTATCTCTTAAAGCCTGGAATATGTCTTGGTTATTTCGTTCAATCTAAAATATTATTGCTGGTGTCACCTGGCTTTTTGGTATATCCTGGTAAATGTGCATAAGAGACAGCAAGGTGCTGTAACCATAGTCAGCATCTTGGCAGTGCTCACTTTTTCCTCCTGGTTGGTCCTTAGGAATATTTGGATTTCTTATGTAATGACTTTGAAAAAATTCCAGCTGTGGAAGGAAAAGGTGTTTTAAATTCAAACCCATACTCAGTTGATAGCAAATTAGCATCACTGCAGGGAAAGGTTTATATTGTAATTGAGAAGATGCTGTTTTACCCGACCTTATAATTTTTAGACTCTCCAAATAAAATCAGCGGTTTGAAAACCAAAAATACAATCTAGTGTTTGAGGTAACCTTTGAGGGGCCATGTACTGGTTTCTGAGCTGAATTCGAAACCTTCAACCCAGAGTAGACATATCTGGAGTGTTGCATTTGTTTGATGTCCCTTCTATATAGAAAAAATGGAAGTTTTTCAAAGCTGATGTGTAGTCAGTAAGATAATTCCAAACAAACAGGCAACTGCATTCTTGTGCAGTTTAACTTCTTTGTATTTCCTAAGAGTATATTTATTTTTTAAATGCTATAATACAGAAAAGGTATAACCTTTGTATGTTTTTCTTCCTTCTCAAATTTATACATAAAACATGCAAAGTTACAAGGCAGAGAAGTTCCACAAGTGTTTAATGTTGACCATGAGGCTAAGCTCTTAATTGGATCAAAGATACTATACATAATTTTCTTCTTGCAATTTTTTCTTAGTGACCCAGTGTGAGCTCTAGGAGTCAAGCTGACTCCTCTCTATCTTGTTCATCCTCACCATTACTAGAAGCCAAATTAGAGCATCAGTGACAGCTATGAAACTGTTATTCATCCATTCTGTGACAGCAGATGTAAGTGATTAGGTGTAGGAAAAAAATCCTCTTGAAGATGCACAAAAATGTAGTTCAGTCTTCTAGCTGTGATGCTGTTGCAGGGGAAATGAGATCACAAAACATCAAGTAGCTATTTTTATTTCCAGACTCAGCGTATCCAGAATATGCATAGAGACAGGTTTGGTTTTTTTTTTAAAGGAGATCCAATTTTTACCAAAGCATCTTGCAGAACAGGACATTTCTTTAAAATTTCTTCAAATATTGCTTTGAGGAATTTTTGCCCTTTCTGCTTCCATTCAGAGCTGCTGACAAACATGTCCAAGTTGCTGCATCGTCAAATGGAACCATTTCAGAGCTGTCGGCCCTAGACTCTATCTTTGGCTACATGGCCCATCCGATCTCCCTGGCTGTCAATCAGGCTGGCAAGAAAGCAACCCTACCGGGATGGAGACTGGGAAGATGCACATTACAGTGACTCCCGGGCCAATGCACAATTGTCATGGGTGTCAATCAAGTTGGGCAGCCTCAGCCTCTTCATCTGGGGAGGAGGAGGTATCTGAAGGCCATGGAAGTGTCCTAATGCAACAAGGTGCAGTGGGGGCTCCCTGTGAAGGACAGCAGCACAGGGGGCACTAGCCCCAGCCCAGGGCATCAGGAAAGTCTGCGGTGAAGATGCGGGTCCCAGGTCAAACTGGAAAGTCAATCCACTGGTCAGGATCAGACGCAGTGAGGAAACCTGGGGTCAGATGGAACCTGCTGATCAAGAGAGGGGTTCACAGGGATAAGATCAAGCTAGGATACCAGCTGTCAGAACTGCAGACTCTCATTCTGTGGTATCATTGGAGCTAAAGTATTAAGTATGGGCATGTATAATTAGGTATAATTTATGTCACTGAAATGATTTCTCAGAGAAGGTGTTAGTAAACACAATATAGTTTTTGTTTACTGGACCCATGAGAAGTTTCTTTGAATACTAGCTAAAAATCTTTATTGATCTGTATGTCTACTTTTTCGCCTTCCTATGTGTTTCAGCCACCTAAAATGTCTAGTAATGCAGTCACATGATACATAAAAACTAACCCATTTCTTTTAGATCATATCTGTTAAGTACAAGTACTTAGAACTCAATAGTAATAATAATAACAACACTTTTATGTCTTTAGTTAATGGAATGATTTTACTGGATTCATGGGGAAAGCAACCGAGAACAAGTTAAAGGACATTTTAAAAAAGCAGCCAGCTATAAAATGAACACCTGAGGTGCTTAATCTTGCATTTATTTAAACTCTTTTCATGTAACAAAATATCCTTATTTTGCAATTCTTTTTAGCATTTTTGCTTTTTCGTTCCTATTTACTTCTGAAGCACTGTTCACATCCATACACCTAAAGGTATATGAATGCATTTTAATGTAGATGAAATCACAGAGTGTTTTATCTCTGTGTGTTCTGTCCATTTTTAGTCACAGCAGATGGAGGTCAGGTTTTGGTAGTCACTTAAAAATCATGGTGGAACCATGTAGATTTTTTGTTTTAAAGGAAATAAAATGGCTACACACATCGGAAATTATGTTTAAAGGACTTATATGTCTTTAGCTTTCTAATTTCTGAATTTTATGCCACTTTTATTTTTGGAGCTTTAGATATACTTGAACATTTCTCTGGTTTCTTTTGCTCTTTACTTTTGCATTTTTTTCAGATTTTTTTCAATAAATGTCTACGTTCTTTTCACATGAATTAATATGCAGCCAAGTAGCTGTGATAGCACTGAATATTCCTGTTTAGAGGTTTCACCTGTATTCTGAAGACATCTATTTTTTTAATGCATTTGGTGAGGGTAAACCTCTGCCACACCACAACTCTACCTGAGACGGAGAAGAGTGAGATGCCCATGTGCTACACCACAACTCCACAGGAGTGGAGGCACTGGATGTAAGAGCACTATCAGGTAGAATACAATCAGTCCTTCAGCATTTTCTGCAGTCTCTGCAGTGTTCTTACTTAGCTGTTCCTACATTCAAAGACTCAGAAAGAGTTATGCTTCTTAAGTTAAAAGCTCAGGCAAAAGCCATTTACACAGTGAAATTTTTTGTGTGACTAGAAACTTTGCCTTTCTCACATGTAAAAACTGCAAAAAGAATTATGTGAATGAGTCTTAAAAGTGCAAAATTGATATTGAAAGCGCTAATTCGATAAACTAACACTTTGACAACATTAAAGTTGGGGGTTTTTTCCAAAAAAATAATATATGTTCAGCTGTCACCATGATAGTTTGTCACAGACTCTGCGCAGGTGGCAGAGAGAAACCTTTCAACAGCAGTCTAGACACAAAATGTGCTTTACAGGACTCTTCATCCATCTGCGAATTGAATAAAAGAAGAAATAAGAAGTGGGTGGGAGACAGCAATGCTAAGGACATATGACAGGCACTTTTGATGCATAATTGCTGGATAGCTATTTTCTCTGTCCTATGGTAACAGCTTCTGAAAGTAAAATATTTTTTCCAACTAGACAGACAGAGAGCTTTTTTCAATCCATGTTGCAGTGGATCTGCTCTGAATCACCAGTCTTATGCTGGGAAATGAAAGATAAAATAAATTAGAGATTAAAGGTATTTTATTACTGGTACCTGAATTTGTTGTTATTCCTGAAGCTGTACTGTATCCACCACCCTAGCATGTTTTCTGAGGAAGGACAGCAAGGTATCCAGTAATCAGAGCTTTCTGACAGATCAAGGAAAGAGGCTGATATAAATTCTGAAATGGTGCCTTCAAACTTGAAATTCTGAATATATAACCAATGCATTTTGAGTTTGTTTACAAGCTGCTTTTAGCAGTAAGCAGGATTGACTCCTAGTAAGCACTGAAGTGCATTCTTGATAGTTGGTAACTATCAAGAATATAATATGTGCTGAACAGGACAGGGACATTAATTCTTTTTTATTTTCTATTCAGTTGAATACTGAAAGAGATTTTTTACAGATTGGAAAGCTGAGATAAATGAAGAGGGTTAGGTTCACTTTGTGCGTATGTTACTCTGATATCAGTACTACCTTTAAGAATGAAAGAATGGTGTCTGCCATATTTTGTTTGTCATAGTCTATGTTGCTGGTTGTGTTCACTCTTAATTTCCATATGTTTGGAATGGTAAGGCTCTAGTGGGAAATTCTGTGAGGCTGAAAAGGAATTTCCGTGATACATGCTTATTTTACTCATAATGAACAATGCTAAACAATTCTGTTGTACGTAGTAATTTTTAGTATACTCTGAAATTTGTCCTTTTATGTGGCTGTTTATACTTGTTTTGTAACATTCACAGTGTTCTATTTCTTTGCAAAGACACGAAGTGTGTATTTAAAGTTGTTTCCTGTTAAACCATAAATGTAAATATAATTTAGAAATGCCCGTTTGTTTAATCAGTAAAGTCTTTGGTAAGGCATAATCAAAGTGTGTTCCCATACAAATAACTTAAAATTTTATTAAGAGCTTGAATTCCTCCTGTTGCCAGTGGGCCATGGAGTACCTGCATGCTCAACAAATTTCTCCTGAGTTTGCTGTTTTGCCTATGATCGCTGTGCTGGCTGCATGTGTTGGTTATGTACTGTACTTCATGCAGAACTGTCAGGCTCTCAGATTGTCTTCCAGTCAGGCACAATGGCTTTATGCTTGATTTAGGAAAGTGACCTTGTTTAAAAGCACAGCATTAGAAGAGAGCAACAAAAAGATCATCCTGCTCTTCTGGGAGTCTACCAAAATGCTTTTTTTTTTGCCCAGGAATGTGCTGGAGGTTGAGGAATAAGAGATCCTGAGATCTCCCCTGACTGTCAAGGGTAATTTATTACTTACTTGATGTGACTAACGCAGTACCAGATCACTTATAATGCCTAAGATGCTGTCAGAGAAATAGGATTAGTTGTCTTAGCAATAAAGGCATCAGTCTCATAGAGAAGTGATGTGATTTATACTGGAAATTTGTAGCGAAAAGTTAGATCTCCAGCAAAACCTCCAAATCCAGGGCTACTTTCTCTTAATGTGTTTTGCCTTATAAGAATTTGTTTGTCAAATTTTTAAGTAACTGTCTTTGAGGAAAGAACGAGTGCAGTGTAACTCATTCTGGGGGACTGTGCAGCCTGATGGATGCCCCAGGCATTCAGATTTTTAGATAAGTGGACTTTGGTCTTCTCATTGACACTTGTTTGTTGTGCAGCTTTGGTCTTGCTACGTCTGGGTAGCTGCTTTGCAGTAGTATGTCCAGGAGGCACTCTGATAATGTTTGCATTATAAAGAATGCTGACCTGAGAACGGAGATTTCAGTCCATCTTTTTCCATTTTCAAAGGGTTCCTTAGGTTAGTTTATGTTGTGATATCATATATTTTAATTTAATATATATTTTAACTCACATTCTATGTGGTGAGGAAGTCATTGCTTTCATTTAATACAGTACTCTGCTTTTCAAATGAAGTCAAAACAGTCACATATAGAGTCCTGCAAAGTGGAGGAATAATTAATGATGCACATCAATCAGATATTTGTGGCATGCAACTGAGCTTGAATGAACAAACAGCTGAGAGCAGACACTTTCATTTCCTCATAAATTGATAATTTCTTGTGAAATTTAAAAACCAGATTAAGACTGTGAGAAGAATGGGATCCATTTGGTCTATCCATCCATCTTTTCTGTAGTCTCTCTAGAAGACTGTGGGACTGTGGAGGCAGTCAGAGAGAAACAGGTAAATTATTTTCCTAGATTTTGGGAAACTTACCCTTGAATGTATTGCTTTTGCCTGTGGTGATGTGCTTTTTGTAACAACGTAATTCTTCACTGGTTTCTGCCAACTTCAACTCTCTTTTACTCCAGTCCTTCTAATCTTTTCTCCTGTTCTGCACCTTTACTCCACTTTCTGCATTTCCTTCCTTTTAGTTCATTTCCCCTAGGAATCTCCTACTGCCAAAGAGTGCAACTGTTATTATTCTTCAGGCTTGGCTATTCTTCCACTCCTGATTTTCAAATGAAAATCAGTTTGAGAATAAATTTCTTGCCTCTCAGCATCTGTGGATGAAGTAGGAGGTTAAGTTCTTAATTGCAATGTCATGTTTGTTCTGTACTTAGTGCATGATCACAGAGATAAGACTTGCACATTAGTATAAGTGAGTAGTAGGATTTAATAAATTCTGAAGAATTTGATACTGTTGCCTTTTGAGAGATTAGAATATTTGTGCTGGGATTTCAGACATGTTTTCAGGTAGCAAAGTAGAAGAAACATACTGAATTGGGCAAAAATTACTTCAGGAGGCCAGGCATCCAATAATGTGGGTTTTTTGGTCTCATAGTCATGTCTTTTTCAAACAACTTTAATTTCAACTGCTCTGTTAAATATTCACCTTTTTGTCCTGTTAATTTACATGAACAGTTATCTAGGCTGTACCATTTTTTATTCAGCACCACAAAAGTAGCTACTACTGAGCTCTTATTAACTCTCTAGCTATAAAACTAACAAGCAATTAAAATTAGTATGTTGTTATATATATATATTTTAGGAGTACATTTCTACCAGTAGTTTGATTGTGATTCTGATACATTTTCACTTATATGTAGTAAATGGTTTTTAGAGATACCCTATTATTATGAATAATTAAAACTGCATATAGAATAGTGGGATAACAAACCCCCATGAATTTAGAGCTGTATTTATTCTGTTAAAACCCCTACCATCACATCACATTATGTTGATAAGCAATTGATAAAAACCTAAAAAATTTTAATGTCACATTTTAGAAGAATATTCATATTTCTCATTCCATTGGGTACATTAGTAACATAAAGAAGGTAACAATCTCTACATCAGCCTGGTATGAACCTGAGAAAGTAGCCTTTTCAGAGATCCACAGATCCTGTAAAATTTTAGGTATATTTAACTCTCTTTCAAGCAGAGATCTTTCCTAATTCAGTTTTACTACAGTAGTTTTATTTTTAAGTAATGTACTTTTGGAACAGCCATATGCAATTTTTTTTTTTTTTGTGGAATTCAAAGGGTGATTTTTCTCCCCTTGATCTCTTGAAATAATGACTATTAAATTAAAGGTAAATGGATGGATACGTTTCAGGGAATAAAATACTGAAATGTTACTAAGCTGAAATTAGGCAATTATTCATACAGCTGGAAAGAGCACAGATACAGGAGTTTCTGTTGATATGCATTTACCATTAAATAATAATTAGTGATGGGTAAGTAGATGAAATACTTGGCTCTCATGAATAGCTACAAGCGTTAGCAATAAGCCCAGAGGTTATTGCTTAACTCCATCATTTGTGCCCTGGTTAAATTTTAGAAAAGAGAATCACTGGAGCATTTGAATATTTTTTTTAGTGTAACAGTGAAAGACAAAATGCAAATGGAGAGCTATTTTTAACTTTTGCACTTTCTTGCCCTAAATTAAACAATGATTTCTGAATACCATCCAGAGCTGGATGAATGCAAGGGGAATCGTTTTGGTTGCAGAAAGATAAGAAGCACTCCCCTGTACCATACATCTGTTTACTATTACCCTCATCCTTTTAGCATTGAAAAATATGACCAAAGTGGAAAAAAAATTATGAAGCTACAGTGATTTCTGTTGATGGGTTTTGCTTCTCAATATGGTTAATAGCCAACATAAAATGGGAGAACCAAGTAACTGGATTTGCTAGACATTTAGGGTTGACCAATACATTCACTTGATCTTCAGTTCTGTATGCATTAGAGCTGAATGAATAATTCCTTTATTTGCCTCTAAATTCTGCAAAGATAATTTTTTTTTTCGTTAGAATTGTGCTATGGCCCCTAAATATTTTCACAGAAAAATAAAGAAAAGAATTCCTTGGTGCCAATTTTTTTTCCACAATACATCGTAAGATGGCATTTTTTAAAGTATGACTGTGTTCAGTCAGAGACTGTGTTCTCTCTAGTAGGTTCAGGTGGGTGTGCCTTTAGTTTATTCAACTTAATATGATTAGCACTTAGCTTTTCTATTGCATTACTATAATTGATTCTGAACTGTACAAATAGATTGCAAGAGAGGTTTTCTGATGATGTATCTACTGCCTTATAATTAACTCTTTTATTCACTGTAAAGGTTTTTCTAGAGGAGGAAAGTCATGGACACGGGATAATTTGATTTATATTAGTTTGGATATATTTTTGAGAGGCTAATTCATCTGAATGCTGGTATCAATTAATCTGGCAGCCCCATTTTCCTCAAAGAAGGTGGAGACAAGTAATGCTTTTCAAACTTTTAACTTTGTCACCAGTTATATTATTCTTTTAATAATTTTTTATTTTCTTCTGTATCTGCAGAGATTTAGAAATGCAATTCTTTTCATGTTAAAATACAGTGACCTTCTACCTTCTGGGAATTTCTACTTGCAGTTTGCTGTTACAATGATGAAACTTCTGCAGAACCTGGATGGAAAAGGATATGTTGAAATGGAAAGGAAATCTGCAGGCGTGGGGTAGAATGCTCTCTGTAAATAGTTTTCTCAATCAAAGACCTCTTTAATGTTTAGAGATATGGCATCTCAGAGAAAGGCAGGCATGGGAGAACTGACAAACAGGGGTATATTCCAGAAGCTGTTGTACATAAAAATGTTCACATTTAACTTTCGGTCAATGAGTCTCTGTCTTGATTTTTTCCCTCCTTTTCTCTGGATTAGTCTAGCTAGAGAGAAAAGTTTCAGTACAAAGAACAGACATTACATACTGAAAAGGGAAGAAGAAAAGATCTGGAAAATGCAGATATAAATTTGGTGAATATTCTTATCAGAAAGGACATGAAATTGCAGCATTCTTTCACAGATATGCAACTTTCTTTTCAAGGCTCTACTGATTTGTGAATTTAATTATTCTTCCTTTATGTAACACTTGGATAAATGGCCTCTTAATAGTTCTCAGAGCAGAGAATAAAGTTAGATCTCTCAGTGTCAGGTGAGTGCTCTCACTCTTGAACCATGGAATTATGATCCATCTTCCTTCTTTGGTAGCACTACAAAGATTTTATTTTACTTTGGTAGCACTACAAAGAAGTGGTAAATAATCCTCATTTGTAGTTAGCTGGGTGTTTGGGATTTAGCAATTCATAGATTATATGGATTTGAACCCAGTCAGATAAAGAACCTGGCTAAGCCACATGACAAGGAAGGTTTTCTAATCAGTAGCTCTTATGGACAAGGGGATGCTGATCCCAGGGGATGCTGATGTACAAGCAACCATATATTTCCATATTTCCTTGTACTATTTATTAAAAGTGAACTTCTTTGGTGGTGGGCTTCCAAAAGGCTTCAGAAATACACTACTCAGTTGCACTCCTTCATACTAATCCTAAGTAATAAATGTTAATTAAGCATTAAACCAGTCCTTCCTGAAAAGATAAAATTAGTTTGGAGAATGCACAGGGGAAAATAGTCTGATGGAAATACAGCATTTTTTCTTAAATTTAAGTTAAGTCCTCTGCTGCATGTCGAATTTCTTATGCTGAAGTCTTGAAAGTCCAATGATTGCTGTGGCAGTAAAGGACATACTTTAAATACACGTGTGATTTATTCCAATCAAAACCATAGGACTTTGAAACAAATTTGAAACAGAATGTTAAAGAAAGAATAGTCTCAGAAAAAAGCTCCATTTCCATTCACAGCTATTCATCCAGCTGCATCTGTATCAGCTTTCAAACTGATTACCTGGTACCACCCAGCTAAATTACTGATGTGGAAAAAGGAAAAAAAAAGATATTTCAATCTAATTTTTTTCACTTTATATGTTGAATGTGATGTACAGCATTATATGATAATTTCCTTGGTGTGTAGGTGGCCCACAGTGTTGTGTAATGAGATGCTCTCCACTTTTACACTATAAACTGTCATGTCACTGTTGTCCAAGGGACGGCGGACAAACGACATAGACTTGATCCAGGAGGAAATGCAATGATTTAGTAATTTACAGACCCATTTATATGTCTTAGTTCGCTTGAATGGCATAGGGCCATTGGTCACTGACCATCCACCTCTCTAACATGACTGGTGAAACCCTACAACACTCATTTCAAAACATTTTCCCAAAGAACCATAACAAACTTGGAAAACAAGCTGCAGGTGTTAAGATAGAGAACTCGTTTACAAAATCCATCTCACTGTTTTTAATGGCCTGTGTAAGAAAGACAAAAGTTCTCACAGAATACTGCAGGAAGCTGGGAGATCTCTCTGCTAAGATCTTTCCAGCATCCACAATTCCCCCTTTTTGTTTTAAGACCAAAAAGG
>VZRO01006288.1:0-31096 GCA_013397915.1 Daphoenositta chrysoptera
CACAGGCTGGACTCGATGACCTCGGGTCTTTCCCGGCCTCAGTGACTCTGTGGTTCTGTGTGTGACAGCGGCTGTGGGGCAGTCTGAGCTCTTGCTGCAGTTCTAACAGAACCAGAGAGACACAGATACCCTCTACATAAACCAAAAAGGCTTTGCAGGGGGGCAGAGCCAGGGATGCTGGTGTGCTGTTTCAGGGCTGCCAATACTATTAATACTTAATAGACAAGATGTTATTTTTATCATAACAAAAAAAGAGAAGTCCGCTATCACTTCTTTAAAATTTTTCATCAAGCATAGCTAGGAATTCAGTGAACACACTCTATTGTAAAGTGAAGCAGGGGGTAAGGCAGGATTTGTGCACAGCACTCTGGGTGGTGCCTTCAGGAGGCAAATGGAACAGTATATTTAAAAATTCTTAATAATATAAGATTAATTAATTAGAATATCTATAATTATATTTTTATATATTATAAAATAATATTTTATATTATATAAATATACACGATAATATAATTATATAATTATATAATAATTATATATAATAATTATATATAATTTATTATATAATAATTATAGTATAATATATTTAAAATAATATTTGTATATATTATAAAATATATTTTTAATATTTATATATTAATTAATTAAGATTAATTAATTATAATATTAATATCCTAATAATATAAAATAAAATATCTGGAAGAGAATCTGTCGTTTTCACACTATAAACATGTTGTGGCCAAGAAGAGAAGCTGTGGATATCCCATCCCTGGAGGTGTTCAGGCCGGGTTGGGTGGAGCTCTGAGCAGCCTGGTCTGGTGGAAGCTGTCCCTGCCCATGAAAGGGGGTTTGGAACTGAATGATTTTTAAGGTCCCTTCCAACCTAGGCCATTCTGTGATTCTATGATGGACACAAGACAAATAGACACAATCAAAGCTGCCCAGGTACAGGGAGCATGAAACTGTGTAGAAATATGTGGACTCACTCAGTGTGTCAGCACTGCAAAGGTGTCTGCAAACACAGGACATCTTAAAAGAGCAGCCCAGCCTAGAAACAGTGAGGATCTTTCAGGCAGCTTCTCCCCTGGAAACAGCAGACTGGGTGCTGTTGTTTGAGAAAGGAAAAAAAAAAAGGTCTGGTGGTGAATACTCAGTCTCTTGCTGAACTGAGATTTGTGTTGTTAAGGGTTGGTTGTGTGTCTAACACCTGAGGTGGCTGCTGAGTGGGTGTACCAACAACACTGGAATTGGTGTGTGCCATTGTTACCTGCTGGCTGGAAGCAGAACAGCTCAGCTCAGTGATATCTGCAGCTTTATTGTTCTCCAAACTTCAATTTAACTTGATTGATTTAATTCAACTTCACATGCTTGGGAAGAGTTACTAACAGAGAATGTTGAACACTGCACGCTGAAGTGCATATTACAGTGAGTATGTTATGAGAACTACAGGTGTGAAAGCTGTCACAAATTTCCATGAGACAGCATTGTAAACCCATGGTTTAAAACCTTGTTTGGGTTCCAGATTACTCTTTTTGTCAATCCTTGAGACAGTGGAGTTAATAACGATAACTCACCTGCACAAATGAGAGCCTGAGAACAACATATTTAAAGGGAAAAAAGAGTGTCACTGCTATAAAATGAGAAGGAAGAAAGTGTTTCCACCTGTTAGGACACTAAGCATCACCATCAACCCCTCTCATTGCACAGAAACAACAGTGGCAGAGCATTCCCTGAAGAAGGAAGCACAGGGGACAGGGAATTGCTCTTCCAGTCAGCCCTTGGTTTATAATTATAGGTGTTAATTCCACTCATCACTCTTCAAGCTCCTAGTGAAGTCCTCGTCTCTGCCCCTAATGCTTCCACCTGCCTCATCTGTAGGCCCATGAAGGGCAGTGGAAGAGGAGTACATGTGTGTTCTGTCTACCTTGGATGTGTTTAATAACATAAGGTGGCTGGGCTGCTTCCAGAAAATCCGAGCTTTAGGGTAGTGTTCAAAATCAAAATTACAGTGGTTTGTGTACACAGAAGTCCATCCATCAAATAAACCCGCTTCACCTCTTTCAAAACAGAAGTCCAAAGATCAGCTGCTCATCAGCAGAGCTTGTGGTTTTTTTGTTTGTGGGTGATGAGGAGGTCTAACAATACAGGTATTTTGAGCACATGGTGGAAACACAGCATACAATAGGTTTGCTCCATTATTGCAAGAAAAAGTTTGTGCATTTGGAGCCTGGACTCTGTTAGGGATGGCACTGGTTACAACACAAGTACTCACTTTATTAGTGCTCCTGCTCTGCCTCCCGTTCTCAAAGGCAGCTGCTCCTTCTGATACTGGCTTGATGTCCTTGTCTATGTCAGCAGCTGATGAGGAGGGTGAGAAACACATACTCGTGTGGGTCAGGTTTGCCAAGTGCTGGCTGACCAGTGTATTTTCCTGCCTGAGGTTTGAAACCCTCTCAGACAGAAAATTCCGTGCAACAATTTTGCATGGCATTTCTTAGAGAATCAAACAATAAGTTTATAGATCTCGGGGGGGGAAATACATCCTTGAAAAACTGCAAAAAATTCTGTTGCAAACTTTAGTGGCAAAGCAGAAATTCCACATCTTCCTTGTTTATTGCAGAAGCTTGGAATTGCCCTCGACTGTGCTACTGTGGCTGTCTCTATGCTTCCTGCCTGAAATATTTTCTTCTGTTTTGTCACCCACAAAATGGGACATTTGTTTTTCGTGACCAAAAACATTTGCCAACTCTTTATAAGTAACTGTGCCTGCTGTCCTTTCTTCTTTCCCTGGCCATCTTGCCTGAACCCCTTCCACTACCTCCTGGCCCTCAGCCCTGCTCTCCGAGATCTCTGTCTCTGTTCACAACCCCCCTGGACAAATTTTCCTGTAGCTGCCCCTCATGGCTGCATTTTGGGCCCTTTCCTTTATCCATCTCTTGTCTTCTCCCAGGCAGTAAGAGCAGGCCAGAATCACAGAATGGTTTGGGCTGGAAGAAATCTTTAAAGGTCATCCAGACCAATGCCCAGAGCAGAACACCTTCCACTAGATCAGTTTATTCAGGACAGCCTGACCTTGGATGTTTCCAGGAATGGGGCACCCACCACCTCTCTGGACAACCTGTCCCAGTGCTTCACCACCCTCATTGTAACAAATTTCTTCCTTATATCTAGCCTATATCAGCTCTCTTCTTATTTAAAACTATAACCCCTTGTCCTATTGCAACAGGCTCTGCTAAAAAGTCTGTCCCCATTATTCTTATAGTCCCCCTTAAAGAAAGGCCACAATTAGGTCTCCCTGGAGTCTTCTCTTCTCTGGGCTGAACTCTCTCTATTATAGGAGAGCTGCTCCAGCCCTCTGCTAATTTTTGTGGCCCTCTTCTGGCCCTGCTCCAGTAGATTCATGCCTTTCCTGTCCTGATCCAGGCTGGTGCTGATGCACCTTGTTTTGTGAGGTTTTTAGAGGGGCACCAGAGTTGCTGGGAGTAGTATCTTAGGGTGTTCCTCCTTTGCCAGTACCACCGAACCCCTGAACAATCCTGAGACCTCTGCAGCAAGCAGGGGATGATAGAGGAGTTGAAAATCAGTCAGATGAATTTGACTGGCACAGTGTGTAGCATTTGCATTTATTTCCATCACTTAGCTGAAACAGCCAGGAGACTGTATCAGCAACCTAGAATAGCTCAGAAATGCCACAGCTCATCCTGATGCAGGGTTTGAGCAGGACATCCACGGTGCAGCTGCTGTTCTCAAGGTGGGAATTACAGATGGATACTGGGTACAGAGCTGTGCTGCCACTTCTGCCATAGCTCCCTGTGGGACTCAGTTAAAAACGTGGCTTCTGAGAGCCCACTGAGGGCTCTCCCATCACTCCAGCTGCTGTGCTGGGAGATTCCCAGCTGTGTTTGGTTCAGCTGGAATGTGCAGCTCCCTGGGGAGTTTGCTGTGACTCTGTATTACAGAGCAAGATGGAACGAGTGCTCCCCAAGGACTGCAGGGGCTGAGTTTGCAAAGCCAAGAGAAGCCTGACCTTTGTATCAGTCACTATTGAGTGGATCCTCAATAGTTTTCAGGCTCGCTGCACAGGAAATGTCCAGCTTTGTTCAGCAGATCCACAGCCTGTTCAGCTGAGCTGCATTAGCACAGCAGACACATCCAAGCTCTTTCCCTGCTCTCTAAAAGATTTCTTTTAGAAGTCATTTAATATCACCGTGGAGGTAGCATGATGTTCTGTCACTATTTTAGGCTGGATTTGGTCTGAGTTCATTAGCTGAAGTTTCCCAAATGTAATTTTTC
Source organism: Daphoenositta chrysoptera (assembly GCA_013397915.1). Lineage (NCBI taxonomy): Eukaryota > Metazoa > Chordata > Aves > Passeriformes > Daphoenositta > Daphoenositta chrysoptera. The sequence continues at coordinate 4,294 of VZRO01006288.1, forward strand.
TCTTTTGTGATCCTCAATTATAACTAATCTTTTTGTTAGATTTTCTATTTTTGTTGTTGTTTTTGTTTTTAAAAAGAAATAACTGTACAGACTTTAGAAGAGATTGTTTTGTCTATGGATCTTGGTGTTTTTTTTGAAGTAGGGGATAAGTAATTCTGTGATTAGGAATCTAAAATAATCTTTTTTTTCAAACCCAAAAAAGTTACAAGAATGACACAAAAGATTCTTAACAGAATTGAAGCTGTTCCATCATGTATTTTTCATATCAAATTCTAAGGATGTTGTGATTTTAGCCCTAAATTCTGGAAATTCCAGCAGGGTCAGACCTGTATTTCTTTGATGAACACCTTGCCATACTGTTGCTGCTAAACCCCAGAAACATATGAACAGCAAATTCTTGTAGAAGCTTTCAGGACATGAAAAGCTTTCCTTTGCTCAGGGAAACTGCCACTCTCACTGTGCTGTGCTAACTGTGCCTTTCTCCCTAACTCATGCTTTGGTAATAGCAGGAAAATAATTTAATACTTGCTGTTCCAGAAAGTGGATCTGTTCTGTAGCACCTTCAGTATAAATCAGATGTTTCTGCCTAGAAAAATTCCCTTTTAAAATTCAGCTTGGATATAGTATAAATCAGATGTTTCTACCTAAAAAAATTCCCTTTTAAAATTCAGCTTGGCTATAGTTATTGTACATTTGAACTGATAAATGCAGAAAGCTCCCTTCCTTTCTGATTTCTCCCCAGCTCTTTATCAGCTTCCTGAGGAACAAAATTATTAAAAAAAGAAATAGAAGAAGAAAGGGCAGTTCAGTAGCACCCACAGGAGAGAGGAGAAACCATCCCAAGTGCAGATGTGTTACAAAGCAGGTGCCAGCCCCTGTCAGTGCCTGGCTGTTCCAGATTCCAGGAGAACCTGTGCTCACTTCTTGTGGGAGAGGTGGGATGACCACAGGAAACTCTGCTCTGATGCCTAAATGTCAGTGCTCACACTGAAACATGACATTTTATATCACAGCTCACAAAGCTGTGCTGATAGGAAATATTTAATTTTGGGCATTATTCCTGCGAATGTGTCTGGTTTGAGCAATGCTCTGTGGTAGAGGCACCTATGAGCTACTAGTCTGCATACAAACATTTCCTTTTATTGGTTTTCTCTTTTATTCAGTAACTCTTGTCCTTAGGTTATATCTTGAGGACTACTTTCCTGTTTCCTTTGTATTATTCATTAAATTATGATACTTCCTGCATGTTCTTTTCTCTACCTTTGTTCAAAACACTGCTTACCTTTTAAATATCTCCTTTGGGGATGTGCTTCTATGGGTCTGATTGTTTCTGTCCCCACTATGTCAATCTTATCTCCTTTGCAATGACTGTTTCAAAGGGTGTTGGCTAGCTCAGCGTTTTTTAACCTAAGCAAGGCTATAACCATTGATTATCAGGGTATTAAAAATAATGATTTATAAAAATAGTAAGTATTCCTTTTCATACTGCTGTCCTTGCAAAAGTGGTGTGCAAAAGGATTTGAAGCAAGGTTAAGCTAAAGCAGTGACTGGGCTGTTTGTGTCAGCAGCTCTCTGTCCTGTGCCACTGGACTTGGAGCACCTGCAGGCAGTTCAGTGAGCAGTTCAGACTGTGACCCCCGATGTGCAGGAGTTCCCACAGCCCAGGGTTTGTTCTGTGCCCTGAGGCTGGCTCCCTGCCTTTCAATTCCTGACTCTTTCATACTGGCAGAATGAAACAACTGCTGGAGTCCTTGCAGGTTTTCCAGCTTCACTGGTGGCACTTGTTCCCAGAACTGCTCTGCTGGGTATTTGTTACATTATCTTGGAGCACTTGAATGTTGCCATCATGAAAAAGGATTATTTGTACCAGTTTGTGAATTATGATATTAACTTAGAGCTGTCTACACCTTTTGGGGAAGTAGTGGTTTACGCATATGCATGTGATAATCAGTGATGCCATCTTCCAGATGGAGTGGGGAGGCAATTTTGTCCTCCTACTGCTTTATTGACATCCTGCTCTGGTGCTGCTGTGAAAAATTTTTCTGTCCAGCCTTTTGCTCTACCCAGGATCTTTACTGTGCTCACCCATAACATCAGTTCCTCCCCTTCCTCTGATGGCCTCTGTCTCCCCTTAATGGGTGTGCCAGGGTGCAGCGCCCCCTCTCTGCTTTCCCAGCAGAAGTATTTTGAGGATTTGAGAGGGCAAGAAAGGGAAGAACAGCAGAGTGAGAGGAGCTAACAAGTCAGGATTGCTGCTTATGGGAGGAAGTTGAGTTTTCTGTTGGCTTTTCCTATTTCCCTGTCCTCTCCTAGGAGACTGATGTGTGGGGTCATTAGGGGATTGCTGCCCAAGCCCAGCTCACCCCAGCTGCCTCCATTGGAGGCCAGCAAAGCAGCTCATTAGGAGGGACATTCCCAGAGACAGGAGAGATATTTATGTGAGCCCAGAAACTTTTCTGTGTCACTTGAAGACTGGCTCCAGCCCCAGCCAAGAAATTGAGTGGGCAAGATGGTTTTCTTTGCAGTTGGTTGCACCTATATTTTTAAGCTCTCCATCCTTAATTGCCAGAAAAATTAGTAATAATATAGAGGAACCACTCCAGAGACCTTCTTTTGAAATACTCCCAGATGGAATGAATGCCCATATTTTGATTCAGGTCCAACCTCCCAAAATTCAAGTGTATTCACTAGTACTAGAGGAATTTATTTTGCACTTGGGGATGCAAGTGTAAATAAGATCTTTGACATGAATAACGAGAGCAGGCTGTTCTCTGAGTGCTGCTGAGATGTTTCCATTTGTCCTCTGGAGAGCTGTAGGAAAGGCCTTTCCCCTCTACCTTTTACAGCAGTTCTTGGGGGTGACTTGATTCTTTCTGTACCACGTGCCTCAATCCTTGTTGCAGGGAAGGAGTGTGGGGGGTAAATGTCTGGTACCATCCAGTGTCTCAGCCTAGGTAAATTACTGGAATATTATTCCATTTTTGCCTTTAAGACTGGCAAATTGACCACAGAAAAATGTCACTTCACTTGCAGCATTCCAGTTGTTACAGGTTTTGAGAGTCTGTATTAAAAGTAAATATAGAGAAACTTGCATGATTAATCCTCCTTGCCTAGAGGGTTAGCTATTACGGATTTAAAAACAAACACACTGACAATTTTTTCTCCTTTTCTTCTGGACTTTTGACAGATTGGGGGAGAACAGTTCCACAGATCACAGCACTGTGGTTACAGCAATAATGTTCCTATGCTGTTTGAGGATAAACGTGGAATAGGAGGTGTACTGTTACCTGGCCAGACCCTGAAACCTACAAACAGTGTGTTTCCTGAAGCAGCAGGAAGTGATGCTCCTGCTTGGATAGCATTTGATAAGCAGGTATGTAGAAATCCTTTTTTTTTTTTCATGAATAGCTACAATATGACAGACTATAACAATGAAGTTCCATTAGTCAGATATTTCAGAAGATTATTTTGTGTATGCAAAAAAAGCTTCTAGGTAGACAAAAAGAATGGTAGCGGGTATTTTTTTCATTATATTAATACGTTGGACAATTAATAGAATATCATGCCATACAGCAATACATAAAAACATTTCTGTATTGGGATACACCTCCTACAGGATGTAATAAAAATAAGGGAGTGGGCAACATATTCCTTTTTAGGGAAAATGATGACATTAAGGGAATTATTTGGCCACCTGGTAAGAATGAATGTAAGGTAAACCCCAGTCCAGGAGAAAGTGTGCATGGGCACCTGGGCATCATTAAACTCAGTGGAGTGCTACATGCTTGGGATTCACTCATGCCATCATGTTTGCATGCTCAAAGTCCTGTTGACTTCTGTGTGATTGGTTCATTTGTAATAGAGTATGTCTGATGCAGACACAGGAATTTAAAATCAGTACCTTTTTGTTTTATTTCTTTTTTGCAAGAAGGTAGTGACACCTAAAGTTAGAGAGTTACCAAATAACTGTAACCTGTGATGACAGGAATTTTGTAGCACATTGTTGTTGCTTTTCATGTTTAAATTTACATTAAATTCTACTTAGAGATGTTTTATTTCTAAAGCAAAAAGCCTACAATCAGGGAAGGAAAACGATCCAGAAAAAGGAATCATTCAACAGATCGCAGAAATGTTGCATGACTAAATGATTATGGTATTTAAATATCGGGAAGAAAGGCAAATCTCATAATTTTTCCTTTAAAAGAGAAGCCATGCAGGTAATTACAGTACAATTACACATTCATCTTTGGCAGACCAGAACTACAACAAGAAAATGTAAGGCTTGAACAGCTTACGTGCCTTTGGTTGGCTTTGCCTCTGAAAACCCTGGTGTTGCTCACAGAGCAACGTGCTGGGGTATGAACTGCTCCAAGGTGTTAAGGCTTCAGCCAGACCTGGACTTGGTTTCCTACTCCCTTCTTGCTACAAGGAGGGGTGTATTGGTGTCACGAATGGATTTTGATATAAGTTCATCTCCTGTCTTTGCCCAGGCCTGCCTATGGCAGCAGGCAGGAGGTGTATTGAAGTGACCAGCACCTCAAAAATCCATTCTGTCCACAAGTTCTTTAATGATAGCTGATTTAGTCTATTATGAAATGAATTATTTATTAATAGACAGGAAAACTAACAGACAAAACTTAAAACAAATTATCACTACACAGGGATAAACAAAAGAAATACTACTAGTAGATTGACATACAGTGCACGATANATTGGTTCATTTGTAATAGAGTATGTCTGATGCAGACACAGGAATTTAAAATTAGTACCTTTTTGTTTTATTTTTTTTTTGCAAGAAGGTAGTGACACCTAAGTTAGAGAGTTACCAAATAACTGTAACCTGTGATGACAGGAATTTTGTAGCACATTGTTTTTGCTTTTCATGTTTAAATTTACATTAAATTCTACTTAGAGATGTTTTATTTCTAAAGCAAAAAGCCTACAATCAGGGAAGGAAAACGATCCAGAAAAAGGAATCATTCAACAGATCGCAGAAATGTTGCATGACTAAATGATTATGGTATTTAAATATCGGGAAGAAAGGCAAATCTCATAATTTTTGCTTTAAAAGAGAAGCCATGCAGGTAATTACAGTACAATTACGCATTCATCTTTGGCAGACCAGAACTACAACAAGAAAATGTAAGGCTTGAACAGCTCACGTGCCTTTGGTTGGCTTTGCCTCTGAAAACCCTGGTGTTGCTCACAGAGCAACGTGCTGGGGTATGAACTGCTCCAAGGTGTTAAGGCTTCAGCCAGACCTGGACTTGGTTTCCTACTCCCTTCTTGCAACAAGGAGGGGTGTATTGGCTTCTCAGGCCTTGGATCCAAGTTTATGGAATCAAGGGGGTCAATAGGAGGCAGAGGGACCTTCCACTGAGCATCAGGCCCTGGCCTTGGCTGCTGAGAGGAGCTTGCTGGCCTTTGGCCATTCCTGATCTAATCAGTGTGTGCCTCCACAGGGCACTCCAGGACAGGAGTTTGCAGGTTTGGAGTTGGCCTCTGGAGGGCTCATGTGTTTGTATTAATGGCAGATTGTTACAGGGTACTTACTATCCAACTAATTTAGCTTCCCCAGTTAAGAGCCTGGAATGCAGCTCTGTCCTGTGGTGCTGCAGTTTGGGACTCAGCAGAATGGACTTAATGAGAAATGGTTTGAGAAGGCGTTTGTCTTTTGAAATGTAAGCTGCTTTCTTACCACTTTGGCTTCTAACTTCCAACAGTACCATAGTAATTGGAAGAAGGACAGGCATAAAACTTCATTATTAAGTAGGCTGACAAGTAGTTTTTGCCATTTTATTTGCCTAATAGAAAGCAGGTGTCAATTTAATTTCTTCTACGATTAAGTATACACACAAGGCCTCCTGGGCTTGAAATGATGTTTATAATTTGACTGCCACAGGTGCCAGGGAAACTTTGTGTCACTTTGAAAAGTGCCAGAGTTTATTCAATATTTTTTATTTTTGGTTTTCATACGTAACACCTAATTTTTTAAGGAGTGGGGTGGGAACTTTGTAGTTCTGTACTGCTGATAAGACTCAAGTTAGGAAGTGTCACATTTTGAGTATTTTTAAGACTAACTTTGCTTCAAAATGAAAAGTAAGTCATCTTCATTTCTGTTCCTTCCCCTCCTCACGCTTCCTGAATCATCTGCTTTGATCTGCAAAATTGCAGTTGGTTGCTGCATATATTTCAGTCATACCCTAGCATGTTGATAAGGGTATAAAGAAAATAAAGTGTGAGTGCAAAAGAACCTGCACAAACTCCTCAAATGGAATAAACCAGGGCATAGGTGGATGCTCAGAGAAAGAAATAAATCCAGTGTATTAAGGATGTGATTGAGCTTGGAGTTCTGTGCAAACAGACTGCTTTGTCTGGCTGGTGTCTTGTGAGACAACTGTTCTCAGAAGAGATCATTGACAAAACTAAGAACAATTAGTAATGAAACAGAGCTCTTGAACAGTATGTTCATCAAATGTCCCTATTCTAGTGGGACTGGCAGAATAGGAACAAGAGGGTACAGAAATTTCCATGTTTCTGGTGATTTCGTGGCTCAGCAGCAGCTGGACAAGGAATGAAATTCTGATCTTTGTCAGCTGAAGCCTGGGATGTTCAGGCTGGGATACAGTGGTTCCACCACAGTACCTTTTAAATCCCCTGGAGTGTTCAAGAGATTTATACAGGGCTCCTGGTCATTCCAGAACAGTAGCTGGAGGCCAGGAAGGATCATTTGGTCACCAAAAATGGCACTCTACACCAATGCTCAGACAAATGGAAAGAGGAAGACATGTTGAAGGTTGATAGAGTTTGTGTTGCCTCTGTTGTATGTTGGATGTTTTGTCCAGTGTTTTTGTGTTTGATACATGAAACAGTGAAATTCACAGTTAAAAAATGTGGACACGTAATAATTTTAAAATTTATTTTCAAGTCTGTTCAGAAACTTGCATGTTGTACTAACTAAACAAACTATAACTTAGTTTTCTATATTCCTTTGTGTGAAGTTTTAATGCCATTAGGTTTAACAGGTAATGGTTATGTCATTTGATTTTGTAATTTAAATTTTATTTCTCTAGCAGTGGAGAATCACAGTGCAGGAGAGTTGATGCCAAAAATGTGTCTGTCATACTGTTCAATGGTTGCTGCAAATCAGTGGGATCTGAGCCTTTGAAATAATTTCTGGAAACAGAATTACTCTCATCTTGCACTTAACCTGCCTGAGACAAGGGAATGTGGATGAGAATTCTGAGCAGGACACAGGGTGGCTGTTCGTGTGTGCCCCTGGGCAAGCTGCTACTTCTCTCTCCCCAGATGCAGAAAATGAGGTTATTCTTGTCTATGAGGTGTTATAAAATCTCTGTCATCAGTACTCACGGAAGTACTTTGAGATCCCCAAAGGCACGTGCAAAAGGAGTGCAGACCATTAACCAATGTGTTCTGTCATGTAGGGAACTCAGCCAGCTTACTAACATTTCGAACAGTTCCAACTCATGGTCTGTTAGATGCTTGTTGAAACATAGGGAACAGCTAAATTGTCTTTTTTTCAATGCTTCAGGTTGTCAGATGAATCAAGAGTAAAGGTAATTGAATTTATTAAATATAACCAGTGTGGAAAATAAAGTATAAATTAACACTGATTTGACCCAACTGAGTTAGGGGGGATTTAATAGAAACCTGTTTTAATTAATGCATTCCTGTACATACTTAGCACAGCAAGCATTCTGCTAGATAATGCACTAGGAAGTGGATACATCTTGCATGTTCCTTTAACACTGGTGTTGTTGGTTAAAAAATTATACCAGGAGGTGCAAAATTTGTGCAATAGTGTCTGAATTTGAGCTGGGATCTCTGGGCATGAGGGCCACTCAGCACCTCCCCTGTGAAAGTGGATTTTTTTGCATTATTGCTATTACAAGAGACCATGAAGAGCAGTTGCTACACTCTGTGAGATTTCCCTGCTCACTGAATTGCAGAACCAGGTAAGTTTTGAAATGCCAATATCACACAGCTGTAAATGCCTCCTGAAAAATGTCATTTCTCTGTGATAGTCTTCAGTACCATTCATTTGAACGCTTGCAGGATCTGCTTAAAAAGAGCTCTTTCCACTTACCTTGATGGTAAAGCCATTGCTGTCATCATGCACTGTATTTTCTAGTAATTCATGGAATAGCAGTCTAAAATTTGCTTCACTACCTAGGCAGCTCATTGTGTTATCAGAAGTGCTTTGTTTGGAAGATTTTCCAAGCAACCTGCTGATAGTTTTGTATTTGATTTATTTCTTTACTTTAGAGTTCCATCTCTGCTTAGATGTTGTGATAATAAAAATGCCAAGCAAAGAATTTTAAATTTATATGCTTTAATGTGGATTTCTGTTCTTACATTTCTGAGAAATAAATCTACCTCTCGAAATCTCTACATTTAGTTACTTGCAATCTATACAAGTTTATTTGACATATTTTGTAAAAGTGTTGGAGATTTTGCTGGTTTATACTTGTTTATTGTTTTTAATAGGTGTTGAATTTTGATGCCTATTTCGAAGAAGAAGTGACTGAAAAAAATCAAGAACTGTATAGAATCAGACACTGTAAAATATATTTCTACCCTGAAGATGATACAATTCAAGTGACTGAGCCCGTAGTGAAAAATAGTGGCATAAATCAAGGTATCTGTTTTTATTGGCACCTTTTTTTCTCCCCTTTATATCTTCCTTCAGTACAGTCTTGGTCCAATCCAAAGGATATGTAATGTGAGTTCACATAGCTAAAATGGGATGTAAATGCACAGCTGTAATTGCCTTGTCTTGTTACAGATCATGAGAATTTTATTGTCTTCGTTTCTCAAGATATGGGTTCTGTAAGGCTGAATCCTCTCCCCTACTCAAACACGCGATTTTTTCTCTAATATAGTAGTTTGAAATCATATGGTGGTAAGGTCTTAGTCGGTGTTGTGTCACTCCTGCAAAAGCAATTTGTGTTCTAGATGTCCATCCCTGAGCCTGGCTCCTCCCATCCTGGCACTGACAGGAGTTCTGTAGCAGCAGCTCTGTAATTGTCCATGAGCTACTGCAGTGTCTCTGCCATTATTGAAGACAAGAGTCTTTCGTGCCTCTGGCTTTTGGTTCTTTTATGATTAAAGTGCCCTTGGCACAGTAATTCTTCCTTGATGCCTCTTAAGTTAAGAAGCTGCCTTGCCTCAGTGTCCCATCCCTGCACTGGGAGCAGCCTCAGGACTTCAGGAGGAGGGTTTACTGAGCTGATTTACTGGGGTATTATTGGCCTTGGTTTATGTTAAGAAAATGTGATCTAGCAGTCAACATCCTGTTGCAGAGGGGGAACACAGCTGCTGCTTCTTGCTGTTTATGGGTGACTGCCAGAATTAAAAGTTTTCAAGGGATATAATCCAGAGAAGCAGGATGTCTTGGGATGACTGCACCTCCCAGTCCCCAAAGATGTTTTGTACATTTTATACATTCTTAGCACAGCGATTTTCAAAAATAAGTTAACCATTTAACTACCCTATTTTTTTCCCAGGTCAGCAGATGCTATCAATTTCTCTGTCTACAGAATAAGATAATATTTAAAGGTGTTAATTGCATCATTACTGTTAGGACTGGGATAAAATTGCCTGTGAATCTCTTCTTAAACTGGTACTTTCAGGTGCTGCTGTCCCAGTGTTGAGTAGTTCTTGCCAGAAGTTTTGTAGGCTCATCAGCAAGGACTGATTTTGAAGCAATGAAACCTCATCCTACTCCCACCTGGGCAAGTGCTTTTTCATTTGAAGAAAAGCATGCTGGAGGTCTTTCCCTTACTCCCTCCCTGCACCCATATGTAAGAGGTGGGAGACATCACTGGGTTTAGGTTTTCCTTTGTGTGCCCCAAGAGTGGGAGCAGCTGCTTCTGGGGTTTGTGGCTTAGAGCAAATGTCCATTGACAGGACAGGAAAGGAAGTACAGAGAGTCAGAGGTGATGCCTTTGAGAGAGAAGGTCGAAGCCAGGTTCTTTAGAGCAGGATAAAGCAAATTCAAAGCTGATTCCTTTGAAGGAGTTATTTTCATTGTCTTTGTGCTATGGGTTGTGCAGGCTGCCTCTTCAGGCCTGATGTTCCTGGCAGTCTAGTCCTGTTCTCTTGGTGACAGGAAGGCTACAATTTCCTCCTGTTTCCTTGGCTGTATCTTGTGTTAATGATTGTTGGAGTCACATTTGATACTGGACCTAAAATTAACTGAATGTATTAGAGAGAAACAAGAATTTTCTCAGTCTTCCATGCATGGATGTGTTGAAAGCCTCTATGAGATTGTCTGAGTACTTCATATGGGATAAATTTGTATACACAACATATTTAACAAATGGATTAAAAATAAATGTTCCAGGATCTCCAAAGTGCACTTAATTTATTTGTCTCTGGTACCTGGGCTGGTAAGGAAGCTCTGTGTATTGGTTGTGTTTAGGAAGGAAGAAAAACTGTAGATTGAAAGGCCCAAGGGCTATTTGGAATGTGTTTGGGCTTCACAGCTGATACATAGATATGTGACCTATACTTTATCATAAACATCTACATAAATATTCTTGTTGTCCTAGAGATTAATATGATGTAGAGTGAAAGAGGTGATGGAGATGCCTGTCAGAGGATTCTCTACTCACATGCACTTGGAGTTTGACTTCATGCTCCATAACTGAAGACCTGTGATGAAGTTATTATGTTAAAGGCTCTAAATATTTGTTTTTGAATACAAGCAAATGTAAAAAGCTACTAATCTTCCAATTTTAAATAAAGAATTGTCCCATTTCCTCTTTTATTATAATTCTATCTGTCTATCTTACATTGTTCAAATTTTTTATCCTGACTGGGAATTTTTAAGCCCAAAAACAACAGGAGTGTAACTGTCTGCATGTTGAAGCTAGTAAACTGAAGCACAAAGGAATTAAAACCTTATCCATGATTATACAGAAAAGGTCATAACAGGGTGAGGAGCTGAACTGAACTGAAGTTCAGGATTTTGACCATTATGCTGCTCTCTGCACATCTGCTGAAATACAACTTTTCAGTTAATTAAAATTCCAGAGATTTGTAGAGGAGAGTTCAGCTGTAGGAGAGCTTGGGTTGCTAAAAGGCAAACTGCTCTGAACAAAAGAGCACAGGTGTGGAAATGTGCATGAAGGAAAAGGTGTGGGGACATCAGGAGCAGGATGGGCTTGATCTGTGTGAAGAACTAGAGAGCTGCAGTGGCAGGAAAGGGGTTGTGTAAAGGAGGAACAGCAAAAACCAGTGATAGAAAAAGTAGAATTGAACTTCTGTTGAAGGCAGAAGGTGGTGGTGACCTTAACTTGGATGTTTGTCCTGTCAAAAAAGATGTAAACCAGACAGCTGAAATGGCTGTTTTCAGGAGGCTTCTTGGAGAGAAGGTAGAGCTGTGACAGGGTAGATCAAAGGTCAATCTTATCTTGGCTGGGTAATGCCTTGAGGCCATGGGATTGCCAGTGCTTGTGCCATTACCCACAAACGAGACCTTGATGGTCTGAATGGGTGTCCCTGGGAATGGTGGGATTGGAAAAATGCAGGAGTTTCCCGTTGTACTCTTGTAGTGCTTGTGGCTTTGCAGAAAGAAATTTGGAGAGGCTTACAGACTGCAGGAGGATCTGGTGAAGGAACAGTGGTCAAAGAAGATAGAAGAATTTCTAAGTTCAATTATGATTTTACAAAACTAAAACAAATTGGCTTCAGAGAAAAAAAAAAGCCAGAAAATGTGCTTTTACCATTGATCAAAATCTCAGAGCAACAAAGTAAATGATCTGTGGGAAATGTTTCAGTGACTTTAAAAACTGCTTTATGAAATTGGCTGCTGTACTTGGACATGAATTTGGACTTACAAGGTTACTACTAAATAACTGAAATTTAAACTTTATTGAATTTTGGATACTGCCTTGCTATTTGGAAAATATTAGAAACATTAGAAGAAATCTATACTGAGGAGGGAATGCAGAGACCTTGAACTTGAGAAACCAGAACCAAAGCAAGAAACAGCGGGACACTCACAGTGCTCAAGGCCCAAGTAAAGATAAGGAGAGAAGGACAGTAAACTTGACCACATAACAAACTCCAAATGCTTCTTCCACAGCCAGAATGATAATTATTCTTTCAATATAAAAAAAAATTCTCCCAGAGAGAGCCAGGCTAGATATGGCAGTTGCAAGTGTTTTGTACATCTAATTCCCAGTTAACAGGACTGTGGCTGGCTGATACTGTCTTATCAAAAGGTCATTTCTGTTCCCATGGGGTTGACTGTAGCTTCCAGTGCAATCCAGACCCTGCAAGCCAGAGCAGAGTGGAGCAGCTGGCTGGTTTCCCCAAGGTCAGCCAGCTGAAAAAGAGAGTGGAGCTGCCTCCTGGCTGCCTTCCCAAGGCCGGCTGGCTGAAGAGGAAAGTACAAGTGGGAAAGTGAAGTTGCATCAGCTCCTCCAATATAATAGATTATCTAAGAGTTTAAACCTCCCCCGAGGCCTTGAAATAATTGTGATTTTGCCATATTTGATGGTGGCCAAACCATGACCTTGCTTATGTTCTGAGAAGGGTGAAAAAGTGAATGTAAGAAGCTTCCTTGTTTATTGGGATGAACTCTTGGTGCTGCAGGAATAACAGTGGTGGCTTCTCCTCCTTTCTGTGCAAACAGTGTGTACAAACTCCAGGTATTACTCATTCCTCTCCTCTGTCCAATGCACTCTTGAGCTGTGCACAGTCAGAGAGCTGTGTTGAGGAAACTCTGGACACCATTTAAGTTCTTCTGCAGAGCAGAGAAGCAGCAGAGACCTAATCATTTGCTGCCAGCTTCGTTGTCAAAAGGCCTTCACTACTAGTGAGATCTCCCTAAGCAGCTGCTGGGGTTGCCAAATAATCTGAAGCCCAAGAGAAAAGAAGATATATTACAAATGATGATGTGGGAGCTCAGTGCCACCACCATTGTCAGAGAAAAGCACTTCCTCAACTCCCTTTGCAAGAGCACAGTAGAGCAGAGCTTTAGTCTGAGCAGATGCAAATATTTAAATCAGTGCTTGGTGGTGCAGTAGAATGTCCTGCTCAATAAACTGATAATCAAAGAACCATCAAGAATAGTAATCCATCTTGAGCAACCTGAAAACTGCACGTCCAGATGCTCCTTTAACAGCTTGCAACAAATTTCTAGATGAAATTTGTTATTTTCCAGAAGGAAGAACAATTTAAAAAATGATGAGAGCTAACCTCAGCTGATCAGGTTTTATTAAACTTCAAATTCAACATTATGAAATGTACCCTCTACATGTGTACATCAGGCACAGTGATACCTAATAAAAGCAAAGGATTGCTAGAGATATTATCTGTACAAGACATTTTCCATTAGGAAAGAAATTCTCCCTCAGAACAAAATGGGTATGTGGGTTTCACCCTTAAAAGTGATGAGAAAAACAAGCTGAGGCTTATTCACCAAATCTGAGGTGAACAAACCCTGTGAAAACACCTCATATCAGAAAATTACCAACCATTATATTTTAATTAAAGTGATGATTCAACAGGATTTGCATGCTCTGACTTACCCCTTTATCTATTGATTGACCTAAGGATTAGCCAAAATCAGGTAAAACATTTTAAAGTATGTGGTTTTGTTAAAGCTAATGCAATGCAGTTTTGCATCCTGTTAAAATGTGCTACTTCCCACATTTTCTAACATCTTTCATGAGGATGCATCCTAAATAGGTGTATAATATGTTTAAGCAGATAGAGGTTAAAGTTTATTTTACAATCAAAGGTCAGTAACCAAAATGTTGGATTTGGTACATGTGAAACATCAGGACGATGAATGGGTCTTAAATAGTTATTTTAATGAGAACATAAAGTAAATCTGCTTTGTTGCTTTATTCCCCTGAAAAATTAAGGGTATGTTTTCATTGTAGGAATTAGAATTTAACAAACAACTCTGAAAATGTAGTAAAGAAAGGTATTTCATACAAATTAGTCCATAGGGAAATAAAGTGAACAATAAAGAATTTCCATGGACTAACCTAGGAATAAGGCCCTCCAAACACCAAACAAAGCACACAGTGGTATCCTTCTCCCTTCTGCTCTGCCTCTCTTTATCCCCTCTCTTCCCAGACCTCCCTCCACCCTCACATACTTCCAAAACAAAGTAGCAGTGTTGGAAAATCATCAAATGTGTGATTCAGTGAGAAACCACAACAGATACACAGCTGAGGGTGCTGGAAAGAGATCCAGTGAGCAATAATGAGATGGACCTTTCAGCTAATTGTGCCTGAAAATCTGTTAGTGTAGGAGTAGGTTGGTGCTGGAACTGTTTTTATTTTGAGAATTTTTGCATGTTTACTGTATTTGTTTTAAAGTTGCAATACTTTTTAAAATTCCTGTAATTTCAAAGTCATTGGGAACCTATGGTGGCAAGTAATTGTTATATTATGGGTTGGTGGTTCCTAGCTGGTGTTAGCCAGTGGGCATACACATTGTAAAGCTGCTGTTACAGAGATGTCTGTGTTGGTATGCACAGCAAAGAGCCTGAGGTGGACCATCTTTTATTTTCTGCAGGGTATTTTTACACAACTATATTGAGGTATTGATGTGGCAAAAGTTTGACTATTGTCCTTCTTGTTCTCTCAAAATGTAGAAAGAAAGGATTTAGTCCCTGCTATGCTGATCTGCTATTCTTTGCAAACCCAGAACAAATCAGAGCTGGTCATACATGAGCTGCATACCTGTCTGTAAAATATGTCTTACAAATTTGTGTAACCTACTTAGGCTGCAGCTTTTAAGTTGATTCTAAAATTCTTGTAAGTTATTTCTAAAATATTTGTGGTATCTCTAAATCACTGAGGTTGGAAGGGATACCTTAAGATTGTCTAGTCCACACCCCTGCCCCAAGCAGAATCAGCTGGAGCCAGATGCCCAGGGCCATGTCCTTTTGGGTTTCAAGTATCTCTGAGAATGGAGACTTTGCAACCATTTTGGAAAGCCTGTTCCAGTATCTGATCACCCTCACAGTAAAAAAGTGGATTTGTGTGCTCAGCTAGAATTTTGTATCTTTGAATTTGCTCTCATCCATTCAATGGCCATCATGGAGAAGAGCCTGGCTCCATCTTCTTCATTCCCTCCTGTCAGGTATTTATAAACTTTCGTAGGTTTTCCCCACCTCAAGTCATCTCTGTTCCAGACTGAACAGATCCAGAGATCCAGAGATCCAGCTCTCTCAACCTTTCCTCATATGCAAGATGTTCCAGTCTCTTGCTCACAAGCAGTGAGTACTTTTGAAGCATCACCCAATTCATCAATGTATTTGAGTGTTTTCAGCTAGGCCAATAGCAGTTTTCTTGTTTTCTAATGTGTTTTAATCTTCAAAATGTAATCTAATTCAATGCTGTCAGGATAATAGTCCTTTCATTTAAAGACTATGAATGAGAGAATTTAAGTGTGTGATTACTTTATCAAAGTTAAAATATCTCTCTTTTTTCTCCTCTCTCTCTCCTTCTCTCCTTTCTTTTTCTTTTGGATAATGTTCCTCTTAGACTGTGGGTTGTGAGGTCCTGGCTCTGTATTTTTGAGATGGATTCTTTGCTTCAGACTAGCAATCAGCCCAACTCACATCTCCTGTCTCTACTGTGCTCCATAAGGAAGCTCAGTTCACTGTCCCAGCCTCTCTGCTTGATAAATCACACTTTTTTTCCTTGCTAGGGGCAGCTTATTTTCCTTAAACTTAGTTCCATAGGGATCCTTATAGCAAATATTATTTACTGCATGAATTTATTCTAACTGTTTTACAGGAACTATTGTTCGACGGCATCAGATTCCACTTCCACCTCCTCATGAGGATCAGTTCTACACCATACATCATTTCAATATCAACACAGAAGTAACCTTTTATGGCCGAAAATATAAGATTATAGATTGTGACCTGTACACAAAAAACTTCCTGAGGAAGATAGGAACCAGATTAAATCCTCCTGCGAGCTGTCCGGATGACCCGTACACTGCAGAGCGGGAACGGGTAAGGGGAGGCAGCAGTCGTGAAAACTTGATATGAATAAAACTTGATTTCAATGCATCTTAGTAATATCCATTACAAAAATTATTTCTTTAATATCAAATAGAAAGCAGATATTTCAGCGGAGTAAATCCCAAGAGAAAACTCGGATTTAAAAATTTTGGTACGTGGCTCATTGTACTGAATAAATAATTTTCTCCTTATGTGTTCACACACCTTTTAAAACAGAACAAAATTAATTAAGAAAAAATAATATAAACCTTTCTGTATTAAACTGAAAAGAAAAAAAAATTGTACTTGTTACATGTTCTAGGTTGGAAAACATGTTCTACTTGATTTTGCTTGAGCTAATCTAATGATAATAAACACTTTCAAAGTGTTTAAAGGAAGATCTAATTGGAATTGTGGTTCCAGCACATCCATGGCTTCCTGCAGACTCCTTTATTCTATTCATGTTATCTTTCATCTCTACCCTTACATGTTTTTAACAGCTCTTTGCACATGTAAAGCAAATTCTTCTGCCATACAGAACCCAGTGCTCTGCAGTTTTAAGACTTGTGAGGTTTTATTTGGTTCCCTCTTTTGTAAGTGTATGGGAACACATATACACAAACATACACACCTCCAAAAGTCTCACTCACAGCTCCTGGATTCTATGTGGATTCCCCTTTGCAGAATTTGTTTGTTTGTTTTTCTCTGGGAGTAGTCATGGGAGTGATGTTTTCTGTTGGGAATAATGACAGTTTCTTTCAGTTCTGTTTTTCTTGATTAATATGAGTGCAGATGGCACTTGACCTGACTCTTAGGACTCTTGGCCCACAATGTGCAGCCACAGATCCAGCCTGGTCCTCTGAAAGCAGCAAATACTCCCTGTGTCTGTGGCACCCTTAGTGCCAGTGAGAAAACTGCTGAAGGTCTCAGCAGCAGGAATGGAAGGTGACTATGACTGAGATGTGTAGGACAATTTCTATGTCTCTGAGGCACTCTCAGGCCAACAAGTGGTTTCTCTTCATTCATGCTGCCAGTGCAGTCCCCCAGTGAAAAGCAGCATTTGTAAGACATCTGGTTCTGTGTTGTGGTGACTCAGCCTGGCCAAGGGTTTCT
This sequence comes from Daphoenositta chrysoptera, assembly GCA_013397915.1. Lineage (NCBI taxonomy): Eukaryota > Metazoa > Chordata > Aves > Passeriformes > Daphoenositta > Daphoenositta chrysoptera. The sequence goes on from VZRO01006288.1 coordinate 21,410, forward strand.
TTTCCCTTACTCAGCCCCTGTAGGTAACAGCTGTGTGTATAAACACATGCTGAGTTGTCTTGATACTGTCAGACTGTGTCAACATTATGTGTGGTACTGCATAACCCACTTAGATTTTATTTTTTTTCAAGTAACTAGCAAAACATTCAAGTATTGGGCGTGTCTGTGCCTAAAGAGAATGGAGAGGGGAAAAAGGTTTGAGAAATAAGAGCATCAGAAGACAAAAATTACTAAAATCTATGTCTTCATGTTCTCAGTTGTTGAGGAATTACAGAAAAGTTATTTAGCAGATTCTGGCTGCCTTATGCTTTCACTTTTCTGTGCCTAATTTGTAGAAGGTAATTTTTTTTGATTGCTCTGGACTACTTTGAGCAAAATTAAATTGGTTTTTGCTGGACTCCTAATACACGGCCAGAAAATGAAGGTATGAAAGCAGGTAAGGAATGGGATGGGATAGAAAATAAGGCCAGTGAAAAGTGCAGTAAACCATTTAGACTCATATTTCACAGAATTACAGAATCATTTAGGTTGGAAAAGACCTCTGAGATCCTCGAGTCCAACCTGTGACCAATCCCCACCTTGTCAAGGAGACCAAAGCACTGAGTGCCACATCCAGGTGTTCCTTGAACACCTCCAGGGATGGGGACTCTGCCACCTCCCTGGGCATCCCTGTCCAATGCTTAACAGCCCTTTCCATGAAGAAATTCCTCCTGTATTGATGGAGATGATAGTCCATGGATGATGATGGTGTTACCTGGTTCTGTGGCTGTGTTTGGTTGCCTATTCCAAATTCAAGGGTCAGGAAGGAGGAAAGAGCTCTGGGAAGGTAAATAACTGAGTTGTAGCATACATGCCTGAAGTGGAAAGAGTGCTGCAGATCAGCAGGGACACAGGCAGGAAAAACTTGGTTCTGCTCTCCTTATTTTAAGATTTGATGCTCTGAAAGAATGGCCCTTTTCCCTCTCAGATTTTTAAGGCCAGAAGATGTATTTGTGGATAAAGAGAAATTTAGATGATATAAACTGTCCATAGTCAACATTTTTTTGTGTTCAGACAGTTCAGCTTACATTGCCTCATCAATGTCTGTCACCATTCATCTTTGGAAGCAATTTTGTCCATGAGGATTATCTTGTCCCTTTTAATGCACTTTGGACATGTGGATTTTGACTTGGGAAAAACACTCTGTTCAGGTCACCATTTACATACATGAACTAACATTATATAAATGTAGGACTTGGATTTGATCATCATCCTGGGATCCAGTTTAATGCAGTGCTACTGCTTTTGCAGCACCCATGACTGCAGGAAGCACCCTGTCATAGGTCCCATCAGCTGGCAAGTATCTGTAGTTGAAGATTTGCTGTTCCTTTTCAGACCTGTGGGTGTTTTTGGAGAGAACAAACGTGCCCAGTACCTGCCAGCTGTATTACATGAATGAAAAGTAAATAATCTATGTTTTAAAGGTGAAAGACAGGAAATACCAAAGGGAAAAGAGCAAATTAATTCTTTACACCTCATTATTTATAAGAAATAATTTTTCAGGAAGTAAATGAGGAAGAGTGATGCTATTTGGCGTTTTAGTCATCTGATTACCACAAGCAGTTTCTTGAAAATATGAGCTGTACTGTAAATAATTTAACAATTCTCTGATCTAGAGGACCTTCCTGCAAGAAAAACAAGGATTAAAACCAATCCAAAATTGTTTTCATATTTTTTCTGAGGGCACAGCAACCCTGTAAATACTTCTTTGATAATGGCATAAATAGTGTTTCATGTATTGTAATGGTGTGGTGTCATTTGAAAATCCTCAACCCATGTTCTAAGGTTAGACAGTCCCATGCTGTCATGATCCTCTTTTTAAGAGCAAATAATTAAAAATATGTTTCTCTTAATTTCTCCTTTACCAGAGACATCTGGCGAGCACAAATCCTTTGCGCCCTTATGAGCGCTTTGACACTTTGAAACAGTTCCTGGAGTTTGATGGACAAGTTTTAGGGTTTTCTTGTGTGTGGCATGACCCAGAATCCCAGCTTTCTGGCCCACGGGAACTTATTCTTCGTTATTATTTGGCTGATGATACCATTGATATAAGAGAAATTTTACCAGTAAACTCAGGCCGGGATACAGTTCCATATTTCCTCAAAAGAGATAAGCTTCCAAAGGTGAGGAGTGAAAATTTCAAATTCTTCTACTTATTAAGAACTACTGAATGTTTGGTTTTGAAAATCCTGTATTAGAATCGTAATGATATTTAGAAAGTGTTTTCAGAGTATTAAGCATAATTGCATGATTTAGGTTTTGCACACATATTCATATAGCAGCTTAATAAGTGATGGAAAAAATACCTTTAGGCTTGTCATGCCTAAACTAAAAGGAGCATTTAGACAGAGAGATATCCTATGATTTCCTTTCTCCTATATTAATGTATTAAGGTAACTGTATTAATAAAGCTCCACAATAATGGAGACAAGAAAATTAATTAATATTGAGAAGCTTATGTTAAACTGAGGTGAATTCAGATTTGATCCATGACTTACATTTGCAGCCATTGGAAAAGTCAGTTTTAGTGTTCTATAACATTACCTTTTTGTAGCAAATCTAGTGTGATATCTTAAAATTGAGTTTCTGGGTTTGGGACCTTAAGCAAAGCCAGTTAAAATCAATAGGAATCCATCAATAAGCTTTGTTGGGCATTAATTATGAGAAAGGCTCCACTCAGAGAAATCTTCAGAGGGTTTGTGTCCTCCATAACCTGTTATGATTATAAAATTACTGATCTGGATACACTTTTGTATCACTCCAGACAGATCCTGATGATAGAATAACATCGGCCAACAGATGGAATAAAATACTGGGAATCTCTTCCTCTTTTCCTTCTAACACTGATAATCTATTTCTGATGCCATAGATGTACAGGAGATTTTACAGTAAAAACCTACCAGCAAAATATTAGATTTTTCTCACCTTGTGAGTCCTGTGTTCTGAGATGCTGATTTAGCAGTGGCTCTATGATACCAGACCCCTTGTACTGCTGAGGTGCATGTTGCAATTTTAAGGACTGGTTTCTTGCTCTGGAAATTTTGAGAATGGGAGCAGAGAAATCAAAACTTGGGGTGTCAGGGGAGGTGGTAAGACAAAATAACTCATTTTGATTACCCTGCATCGGTAGTTAATTCATAATTTAAAAAAATTGTAACATAAATGTGTATAAAGTTTGATATTACTGGGATAAATTACTACTGTAATTTTAAAACTCACCATAGAAACAAAAATACATCTTTTTGCCAACAGAATCATGCCAACTTGAATCTCCTGTGTTTGTGCAGTGGATAGGACCAACCCTGGATGGTTCTTTGCATATTTTTATAATTATTACCAATCAAAATAATAGCCTTTAGAGCAGATGTTGACAACGATGTGGTACTTTGGGTATGCTGACCTTTGCTTTCTGTTTGCTTCCAAGAGAAAGGAGACTTTATCCTTGGATAGAGAGTAAGATTCTGAATGCTGCTTCTGGCATAAGTACTGGCTTTTGGAATAAATACTGGCTTTTAGATTTGGTGGTAGAATCTTAGAATTTATTAAAAATTCTCCCAGGAAAATACTACAGTAACAGTCAGTGTATAACAAACCTACTGGTTCTAAGGTATCAGAATTGTCTTTCTTCTCTGTCACCTGTATTTCTGAAGGGTTGGTCTCTTTCTTTACAGAATGCTCCCCCTCCTCCCTATCATCCGGGCACCATCACCAATTACACTCTGCTCAATGTGTTGGGAAGGTCAGAAAGAAACAAAGGCTGGTACATACGGGACATTCTGCAGGTCAGATATTGCTGAATGCCTCCAGCTGTTGAATACTTTTGTAGAAGTTGTTGTAATTTCTGTGGTTGTTATCCTCTGCAACAAAGAGAGTCATTTATAGAATTGTGCTGCCACTGGAGAGTAGCTCAAATGAGAACTACTGAGATTTACTGTGTTAAATCCCACATTTGTAAAAGTGAAGGAGCTTAACATGGGGTGAAATATACTTGCCAATGGACTTTTAAGGTTATGTGTTAAATCACACACACTAAATGACCTGGGTTTTAAGAATGATTGTGTGATTCTGAGATTTATGGAACTGCTGTATAAATGTTCCTTCTTTTATTAGACAGGAGCAGTGCATCGGGAATTTTACAAAGACAGTGACTTGAAAATAGGGGCAGTAATTAATGTTTGGGGAAGGCAAATATTAATCTGTGATTGTGATGAATTCACTAAAGAACATTACAGGAAAAAGTATGGAATTGGTAAGTAGTGATAATTATCCTTTCCTTATGAGCATTTTTATACTTCCAAGTTTTACAGAGCTGTCTTCAAATTTTCTTACTGACAAAACATGTTCATTAAAACCTTTAGCAATAACAATCTGTTGTAGTCTGTTAGCAGCAAAGCAGTAATTTTGCAGGTAATCCAGAAGAGCTTTCTTATACATTGCTCCATTGCAAACTAACACATAATGTACATGTTCTGCTCCTAATGCCTCTATTTGAAAACTACAGTGACAAAATAGTCATATGGATAGACTGCCATTTCTTCTTCTCTCCTTCCCCCTCCCCTTCCAATAGCTTTGTTTGCAGTCAGAAAATAATAAAGAGGATGTAGTAAGTGGCTAAGTAGAATGAGCTCAATTATTCCCCCTTATACTATATTTCATTTTATAGGGATGTCAGAATCCTCACATAATAAGATTCTCTGACATGACAGTTTTAGTCTGTCACATTATTGGTTTTTACAATGCAGTTTTGTGTATTCTGGACCATTAGAGTGTGTATCCTGTGAAGTTTCAGCATTAAATTCTGGAACCATTTAGAAACTATGTCCATTATGGAAAAGCATTTTGGAAATGACTAATAATAGGGGTTTTCATTTATCTGTCTTTGAATGTCCCCAGTCAGACTTGCTAATGGTTCCACCACGGACATCTTCCTGCAAAACTGACTTAGTTATTTTCTGGCAGTTTATTCATTCAATAAATATAGCTGAGCATCTGACTATTCAGAGATGGTTGGAAGAATCCTACTATGGCCTTTCCCTGCCACTGTGAAATAAAAGACCTGAGCAGACTATTTCTGTTACCTTGTGATCAGATAGAGTGTGATGTATGTGTGGATCAGAGCTTCTCTGCTGCATTGGGGGAATTAAATGGTGTAGCATTGCCATTCAAACACAAAATTTCTTAACTGGCAAAATATTCCTCATTAGGACTTTTTCAATAATACCTTGCCATGTCTGTACCAAAGTAAACCTGTTCTTGCCAGTGTGTGAGGAAGCCATGTTCAATAACCATGGTATTATCTGTAATAACAGCAAATTTAACTCTAGAGATGGAAAATAGGGGGTTCTGCTCTGAGAATTTCTTCAGCCAAAACCACTGCTGCTTTTTGGCAGCAATATCCTCTGAGCAAACTATCCTGAACAGAGAATGGGGGTTTCTTACTCAGGGCAGGCAATAAATGAAATGCAGCTGACCATCCTGGATCAAACAGGCAGTACAACCAAGCGATACACAAATGCAAAAACCCTTCCCCTCCTCTAATGCTGGCTCAGTAATTACTGTTTATGTCTCTGGATGTTAAAGTTAGGTGGTTTGCAAGTTAGGGGAATTCAGATGTTGCTGATGTGCAGAATTCTAGAAAACTGGGACTGTAGGTGGTCTAGTCTGTTCCTGTTCTGCAGTAAAGGAGATTTCTTTGCCTCCTGAGGTGTCTTGTCCTAACCTCATAGTTTAAAATGCTGCTTAAAAGCTACTCTGAAGATGGTTTGCATAAACTGAGAGAGTAAATTTTTTCTCTTACCTCTGTTGGATTTGGGGAACAACTGCTCAGTATCTTCTTTTAATAATAACCTCATACATATCTGAACACTATTCCAATACAAAACCTTACTCCCCTGCCCCCACCCCAGGCCATTTGCTGCTAAGGGAAAACCCTTCAGTCTTTCTCCATAGTCCATTCTTTTCTGTCTGTGATAATTTTTCTCAGTGCTCTCTCCAGTTTCTTTGCCTCCTTGACACCAAACACACAAAGATGTGCTCTAGCTGAGACCTTTGGGAAACTGGGAAGTGTTTTACACATACCTTTAAGGATATATGATGGCAGAGACTCTGGCTAACACAGAAAACCATCCATCTTGATGCAACCTGTCTTGTTCACAGAAAATACTTTCTTAGAGCTGAGGGATTCACACATTTTGCTGTAAAATTATTTCCTGCTTTCCCCACAAGGATTAAAAAAATGTAGGTACGGCTTTTTAACTGGAAGTGACCAGGAGTAGAATCAGGGTAGGTTTTGGCTTAGAAGCAGGCTTTTAGAGAGAACTAGTGAGTGTTCACCTTTTACTCTTAATGATTTACATGTTGTGTGTGTCTGTGGATGTACAAGGTACTCTCAGTGGGCTCAGTCCCACAAAGTGCTCAGAATTCCACTCCGATCCAATTAAACACTGGAACGGACTTAATTGCAATTCCAGTCCAGGGAGACCATTTACTTGAGCAAGAGTAAGCAAGTGGATAAATTAGTTCTTGTATCAAGGCCCACTACTCAGCACCTCATGGCATCAATCCAGCTGTTTTGTTATTGTGTTTTTACATTACTCCCCTTTAATTTATACTCTTCTGCCAAAGCCATTAAAGAGGCTGACATTTATTTTTGAGTCTGCAGTTTCAGCACAAGTTGCTTGCCCACAGAATTTGCTTTTTAGGAGAATGAAGAGTAGTTTAGATTTCTCTTGAAGAACACAATCTATTTCTAATATGGGGCTTGCCTGTTTTAATATGTTCGTGAAAAGCAGACTTTTTTCATGGATAAACTAATGCTAATTAAACGAAGCTAATGCTCTTCTGTAGGAAGCTGATGACATTACTGTCACCTAGAAGTACTATGAATGCAAGAGAAAATGCATTAATGTGTGATATTACCTGTCCAGACTTGCTAGGGCAGGCTCAGAGGAGGAGAAAAAGACTCTGTAGCCATGCACGTGTTGTGGTCACCTTGCTGAAATGGGAAATAGGCCGATGTGCAGTGAGGGGAAGCGGGTACTTGTCCTTCTCACTTAATACAGTATCTTAGCACAGAGTATAAAGCATTCTTCCTTTAATAACAGATTACTCAAGATGGAACAAAACCAGTAAAATCTGGTTTCCTACTGCTTTTTCTCCCCTGTCCCGGCACCTCCCAAGCCTGGCTGTCGATCCTTTTCACAGCACCCTGCAATCCCCCTCCTGTCCCGGCTCTCCACCCCTCCCACCCCCTCATTTCTCAGGCTCCGTCCCTGACCCGCTGCCGGGGCAGAGCCGTGTGCTGCGGGCCAGGCAGCTGCTCCTGGAGAACAGGGAGAACAGCTGACTCCTCGCTTTCCCCTCGGCGGGGCATTAGAGCCTGCTGCCAATTTTCACTGGGCTCGTCAGAGGTCAGTGTCTCTGGTGTTTAACCTCTCCACTACACGTGGTGGAGACCAAGCAGCAGCTTCTAAATATACTTGTGCATATACAGATCGCCTTTTTTGCCCAGGTAACTGTAATAATAATGAAGTAAGGCTGTAAATGGAGATTTTCTTTGAATCAGGATAAACACTGTCATGTTTCAGCTGCATGGACAGTTCTGTGAGCACTAAGTTTTCTTTAATCCTGCGTGTAGAACTTGTGGACATGGGTTTTTTTCCTTTTAATTTTACTTCTTACCTCACTTGTGAAGCAGATGCTCACTAGAAGCTGGTTTCAGCTATTTGTCATACATCTCTGATGCACAGAAAACACCATGCTAACTGCCATCTCCCCAGGTTATCACCATCTCTCTATATTGTCCAGGTCTAGTGGGATTTCTCTCTCCTCCTCCTTCAATGTTCAGAGGTGCCTGTCCTCTTCCTCTGAAGGTAGAATTTCTTTCCTGCTTCTATACACTGATATTCAGTGTAGTTATCATTCTAATCCAAAGTATGTAGCACTTGGCTCTTCCTTGAAATATGGTCTTATCTGACACAAGGGTTTTCTTGCAGTTCTTCGAAGAGGGCAGAAGGTAATCTCACACTCTATACCAAAATCTCAGAGTGTATATTGAAACTGAAAACTGACAAGCTCATTCAAGCTGGTTTAATGCTGCCTCTCTGGCAACAAATTCTTCTTGAGGAATTTAGTTTTTCTTACTAAGAAGGCTTTGCTATCTTCAGATTGTTTATATGCTAAAGATGTGGCTGGAGCTGTTTTGTTTCTTGCTGTTCCCAGTGCTTGTTCCAATCTCGCTCAGGTTTTGATGTTGTGAGAAAGCTACAAGTATGTGGTCCATGTTTGCTAAACGAGGTGAAACAACCCCCCAGGTTACTGCAGTAACAAGGGATGAAAATATCCATGGCAAAAATACCTGTGCTGCTCTTTCTGCAAGTAGAAGTTTGTAACCCTGGACTTTCTCTTTACTCGCTACCGACTCTAAATTCACACTGAAAATGTTACAGCCTGGAAGAAGTGAGAATTGATTCCTTTTCCAGACTGGACAGAGGTAATTTTCTTAAACACCAGTGATCACCTTGAGAAGAGTGCATTTTGTGTGTAAGTGCCAACTGTCTGTCTGATTCTGCCCTAATACTGTGAGGCAGAGCAAAGATGAAATCAGTTTTGGGCTTGGGTAGCCAGCTCTTCACTAGCAGCAGAAATGAGTTTTTGACTAGTTTTGTAACCTGTATTTCTCCATGGCAATTTCTTTCCTAGTTTTCTCGTTCAAAGGAGAGAATCTGAATACATAATCCTTTAAAATCGTGGAAAATATAGGTGACACAAGGCTGGATGTTTGTATTTTTCTCTTTAGTGAGCCCAGACAGTTGGGGGTCAGTCTCTTCTCCCAGGTAACAAGTGACAGGACAAAATGAAACAGCCTCAATTTGTGCCAGAGGAGTTTTATATTGGATATTAGGAAAAATTATTGACTAAAAGGGTGGTCAAACTAGAACAGGCTGTCCAGGGAAGTAATGGAGTGGAGTCACCATCTCTGGAATTGTTAATAGATATGGCACTTAAGGACATGGTTTAGTGGTGGACCTGGCAGTGCTGGGTTAATGGTTGGACTTTCTGATCTCAGAGGTCTTTTCCAAAGTTAAGTGATTCTATGCTTCTATGAATGACACAAGATCATTTTACTTCAGGGCTGAGACGGGAACCAAAGGGCTGCACTTCCCTTCGGATTTCACTTACGCCAAGCTTCAGTTATGAGGGATTTAACACACCCCCCCAGGGATAACACATTATTCCTCTTAATTTGTAGTTTCCTTCTAGTTTATAAACCTAATTTTCGTCCACATGTGCTCAAGTTTACAAAAGGGGAAATGCTTTAGCATCTCCTAATGAAAGCCTTATGCGTGGGTGTGAATGTGCAGACCGTGACCAGCGTGTAAACACAGGAGCTTCTCGTCCTCTGTGTCCAGGGGTCCCGCGCAGGTGCCCTGGTGCCCCGAGCGCTTCTGGCAGGACCTGTGACACCTGAGCAAAGAGGAGGGGCTTGTGTCTGCAAAACACGCGGTTGCATATTGCGGAATTCAAAAATCAGCGCTCGGGTTGATGAGCGTCAGCCCCTCGCCGCCTCCGCCGCGCCGCCACCAGGTGGCGCTGTGGGAGCGCGGAGCCGCCGTCCTGGTGCCGCTGCCGGCGCGGGAGCGGGGAATC